>ML778404.1:919976-943139 GCA_009831015.1 Picea engelmannii
CCTTTTAACATTACTAATGAATAACAAAATCCTATACATCCAAAAACCTTACCCTAGGAGATGAAACACCAAAAGTTATGTGGGCCACTATGGGTAAGTTTGTACCTCAACTTCTCAGGGTCGTAACTTTTTCATACGACCTCCGTTTCAGGTGTGTGATAGCATGTTGGAAAGGTATTTTCAAGAACTACGAATTATGTTGTCAAACTCTAAATTCGTCTATAGTTTGATCGTGGTGAGCCAAAAAAACATTGTTTAGGGCCCCAAAATTTCCTTGGAAGTACAACAAGATGTGTTGACTTGAAAACATACAAAATAATCTAGTTGGATTATGTCAGAGGCCACCAATATCCACCTGGAGGATGTGTAGGGATTCAAACAACCCCAAAAGTGTAGAACCCACAATTACAAAGAAGTACAGAAGAACATGCTAAACTAAAATTTGTCAAGAGGATCCAGTTGGAAGATGTGGGTGGCCACAAATATCTACCAGGATAAATCCTCCCCCCTTAGGAATCAATGGTTTCCATTGCATTGAGTTCCCCCATCAGGTGATGAAATTTTTGTTGAATTTAGTTCTATGTGAGCCACTTTCCTTGGTGTAGGATTCACCCTAGTTGACAACCCGATAAAGTTGGATCCTTTGTTGGCGAGTTCCCTTGACATGTATGTCCACTATATGATCAGTGAATGCTTGTTCCATGCAGTCAGGGTTGAGCTCCGTTGGTGTTAGTTGTTCTTGTTGATACTAAGAGGGGGGTTAATCAATATCAAGTACAATTTAAAACCTTCTTCAACTTATAGTTAAAACATTCAACTATATCCAATGAGCAATGAACAATAGTATAAGAGTTACACCAATACACCACAATACACCATGCACAATATATGAGAAATAGTCAATAGTTATTGTTCAAGGGAAGTAATGAATTCCAAAGGTAGCTACAACTTCCAAATGTAAAGGGAGGGATAAACCTCCAAGAGGATTATACAATCCTCCAATATCAAGAGAGATTTTATCTCTCCATACTTTCCCCTTCCTTCCACCCAAGAATATATGAGAGATAATAAAACTTTACATTAAATCATCACCATCAACCAATCATCACATAGAACCTGATATTGCTTCCTGAGACTTCTTCAATTTCTGCAATTCTTCAATTCTTAGAGCACTCTGATCCTGTATATAATATTACTCAATCTATTCTTTGAAACTTCTCCAAGTTTCACTCCTTGAATCCTCCCCAAAAAGAAGTTATAGACAGAATGGTAGACTTTATTCAATTCTGGTCTATTCAGGAGACCAAACTTGTACAAAATGCCTCGTGCTCAATATTTAACATCTGATTCTGAAAATTTCACACAAGAAACTAAAGTCTGTACTCTTTCCAATTAAAATTTTCCCACATCATATGGATTCTCGATGAATAAGTTATGACTATTTTACCCGGAACACCTATTTATTGACAAGCTTCAGGACTGGTCACAAACCCTATCTTCCACAGAGTGTATCTCCATAATTATAGTGAATCAAGAGCTGAAATTTTTATCAGAGGTACCTTGATATGTATTATCAATACAATAGTTATTTCACCATATAAATATTTCTAGAAAAACATTTATAGCAAAAATGGTAAGATGACCTGAAAATAACATACCTTAGAACACATCACCAAAAGACTTCATCCTCCCTTGAAATCCGTTCTTATTTACTTCTTATTTCCTCTGAAATTCGACTTGTATCAAAATGAATGTATATTGATGTTTATTTATACCATTTATGTCACTTCATTTTAACATTAGGGCTGACCTGACACTTTCTTATTTTGTAATTCTTTTCTTTAATTATCTTCAGGGCCTACATGTACTTCCTTCTTCAATTCACTTTGTCATCTTCAAAAATTCATTTCTCGTCAACCATGAGGATCCAGGTGACGTGACACATACCACTGGAAACAACATGATGTATATTATCCATTCATGGGTGTTGTATATGCATGTGCATTGTCCTTCATGTCTAAATACCTTTATCAATCTTGTGGTCCAAAACCCATGACTAGGGTTGACATCAATGACAACAACCAATCTTCCAACAATTCTGTGATCTCTGAGGTGTCCAATAATGGTGGAAATATGGACAAAGGAGGTCTACATTGAAAAATCGGTGCAATCCAAGGATGGGTGGAGTGTTGAGCTTGCTACCCACACCTTGGTGATAGTGTAAGGCCCATAGAAAAGTGGAAAGATATTCTTATGGGGCTCTGTAAGATGCTCTTTCTAAAAATATAACTAGACCTTGTCTCCAAACTGAAACTAGTGAGGTACCCTATGTTGATAATGGCACTTCTTGTACTTAGCATTGGCTTTCTGCAAAATCTCATGGACTCGTTGGCAGATGTGTTGAATCTGCTCAATGAATCTAGTGTTTTTTTTTGTCTCAGGTTGAACATGGGAAGAGTTTGTCTATGTGCTTGCAAGAGGTAGTTCAACATCAATGGGACCCAAGGGTTGGAATCCCATCCCCACCTAAAATGGGATATGGTTGGTCAAGCTATGGAGGGCCATTTTGTAACTATGTTGAACATAGGGGAGAATCTCATCCCATATACACAAATTATTAGAGTTTTACATGCACAGGATGTGCACAATCATCTCATTGAAGACCTTTGTTTGGCCATCGATTTGGGGGTGGAAAGAAGTGGATTCACTGAGATTGGTGTCCAACAACAACCAGAGACTCGACCAAAATGTGTTGAGGAACCTGTTGTCCCAATCAGAGATGATGGTTTGTGGTGTCCCAAAATGGACCCACACTCGTTCAAAGAAGATATTGGTGGTATATGCAAATTTGATGTTCTTCTTACGAGCTGTGAGGATGGCCATCTTCGAAAACCAATCAACGAACAGAAATACACAATTATTTCCTTGCTGGGTGGATGGAAGGCTAGACATGTAATCCATCGAGATGGATTTCCGAGGCTTCTCGGGAGTATAAAGAGGGGTGTATAAGCCTTGCTTCTTGATGGTTGGCTTAGAAATGGCACAGGAAGTGAGATATTTGATATACTTGTTTACATCCTCTCAAAGTTTTGGCCAATTAAAATTTTTCTCTAGAATTACCACAATTTTCTCTACACCAAAATGTCCTGCCATCTAACTCTAGTGGGATTCCCAAATAATCTTTGCACGCTCGCTAGAAGGAACACAAAGATGGCCCAGATGGCATAATATTCTATCCTGAATGTGAAAATCGGTGACATTAGCTCCTGTACCGAAGAGTTGATAGGTGGTGGTGAAGTCTGGATCTTGTTGATAAATTTGGGGCCACTCATATGCCTCATGTCCATAGGAATGGAGCACAGTGGTGAGTGCATCCAAGGGAGGTCGACTTAGTATTCAGTGACATGATTTGTGCTGCCTGTTTTATACTTGATGTTGAGATGGGAATATTGTAGGTAGGTGGGCCACTTATGATGGTGGTCATTTTGTAACTTCTTTTGTGTCTATATGAATTATAGAGGCTTGTGATCAGTGTGGATGATCGTCTCCTTTCCTAGAATGCAATGTTTCCATTGACGATAGGATTGTACAATGGAATAAATTTCCTTGTCATAGGTGGGGTATTTTTGGATAGTATCTTAGAGTGTCTCTCTATGGTATGCCACTGGATGACCGTGCTGAGTGAGAACTGCGCCTGCAACATAGTCAAATGCATCATTCTCAATCTCGAATGGTTGTTGCAGATCGAACAAGGAGAGTATTGGAGCTAAGAATAAGCAATGCTTCAGATCATCAAATGCTCATTTTTGTTCCTTCCACCACACGAACTGTTCCCTACCACCATCCTTGGTCACTTTGCTAAGGACCCATGCAATATGGGAGAATCCCAAAACGAACCATTGGTAGAAGTTGGTCAGTCCCAAGAAGATTTGAAGATTGGTTATTTTAGTCAAGGTTGGCCAGTCACAGATGACTTCAATCGTAGATGGATCAACATGTACCCCATGCTCATCAACAATGTAGCCCAAGTTTTGGAACCTGTTCATTCCAAAGGAGCATTTTTCCAAGTTGGCATATAGATTTTGTTGCTGTAGAGTGCTCAAAACCTTTTGAATATGCTGCATGTGCTCCTCCCAAGTTCTTCTTAAGATGAATATATCATCCAAATATACCACCAAAAAAGAGTTGGTGAAGGGTCTCAATACATCATCCATCAACCTCATAAAAGTGGTTGGTGTATTTGTTAATCCAAAGGGCATGACCATCCATTCGAAGAGTCCTTCTTTAGATTTGAAAGTTGTCTTTCATATATAAATTAGTTCAATGGGAACCTGGTGGTATCCATACTTGATTTCAATATTGTTGAAGAAATTTCCCCCCTTGAGTTAGCCGAGAAGGTCATCAATCCTAGGAATTAGGTACCAGTTTCTCACTGTGATTTTGTTTAATTCTCTGTAATAAATGAAGAGTTTCTAGTTCCCATTCTTCTTCTGCACCAATACAATCGGAATGTCACAAGGGGAGGAGTTGGGTCTGATGTTCCAATTTCGACAAATCTCTTGGATCTAATGCTTGATTTCATCATTTTCCATCAGTGAGAAACGATAGACTGGTCCATTAGGCAGAGGTGCACTAGGGGTGAGATGAATCAGATGCTTGACCTAGTAGTGCATTGGTACCCTGGTGGGTGAGGAGAAGATGTCTATGTACTCTTCCACAATCCCGTCCACTTTATTTTGTTGCAAAAAGAGGCTCTATGTAGAGGCCACATATGTGGCAACGACCTTCATCTTATTGTGAGCATAGATAAAAAATAATAAGAACTTCCCGATCTGTGAAATGACCTTACTGCATTGCTTAGTAGAGATTAAATAAATAGTGGTAGATGATGCTACCACTGGTATCCTGTACAATTGTCTATCCAAGGTAATATCAAAACTGTGGGTTCTAGACTCATACAAAACATGACACTTCCAAAAATATGGTTGTAGACATAGATCCCCCTACCCTCAGGCCGAGATCCGCTGAGGATCTTCACTAAAAACACGTTGAGGGTTAACCAACCCCTTCATTTAAGCCACTAAGGACTTTGGATTTCATGGGTTCATGATCCCTAATGTCGAGCTCCTCGACTCTTCTACTTGCCAAAACCCAAAATGTTGATATGCCAAAATATCTTACCACGTTCTGCTCCTGTATCGGGTTTTTTTCATTTTTGGGGTTTTAGACATTGCGATTTCGCGAATCCTATTATCAAGGTTCTTGACCTTTCCACCTTCTAAAACCCCAAATGCCAATATTCTCGAAATGCTTGGCTGCATCTGCCTATACAGCTGTATCACGTTTCATGACTTCGGGAGTTACGAAACAAGGATTCCTGACCTCTTGTCTTCACAACTACCGAAATTCCGAAACCCAAAACGTTTAGCAGAAGGCTGGCTTCTATCAGAACTTTTTCCCCTTTTTGGAGTTTTGGACTTCGCGAGTTCGCGAGTCCTTATGTAAAGCTTCTGGCGCCCTAACATCCACAAACCCCAAAACTCCAAAATGATATATCCAATGGGATCAACGGCTATAAGCCACCTTTCGATCCGACAACCCATGTGATTTCATACTTTCAAGTACTGGGAGTCCAAGACTCTCGATCCTAGAACACTATCCTCTCGGGTTCCTGAACCCCGAAATACCGAATTTTTGAAACGTCCCTTCACACTATTTTTTGTTTCACAACTTCAGGGGTTCTATTGTGAAGATCCCTAATTCTTGTCAACGGGAATGTTGAAATCTCGATTCCTGAAATGTCGAAATACCACTTCACGATATCTTGGATCTCACAACTTCAAAATTCTAAGTGCAAGGGCCCAAGTTCCTTGTCCTCAAGACTTCTAGTATTTTGAATCCTGATTTTCTGAAATCCCGAAATGCTGACAAATATCCTGACGCGACTTCGGATTTCAGGCTTTCCTCCTCAATGTGTTCTGATCACTCGTCCTCAGGACCTCCGAAATCCCAAATTCTGAAGTTTCGAGATTCTGAGATCATCACCCCTTGTCTTTGTACACAAAAAATATTTTCGCGTTTCATGGATTTGACCAACCAAAGGTTTCACCCACACTTTGGATTTATGATCCCCGAAATGCCAAAATGATCTCAACGGTCAAATGATCGAAATCAATGATCCACATTGAATATTGCCTTTCGAAGGTGGATCTATCCAACACTTAACTTCCCCTGCAACTTCCTTGGATCCTACAGTCCTCTCTATTTCGGGAGTTCTCCTTGGAGAATTTCGACCGTTCAGTTCCCTCCTCAAGAACTTCTACGAAATGAACTAATGTCCCCTCGTCATGACCTTCCTTCTACAAAGCAATTTCACTTCGCCTCCCTTTGAATACTTCAAAGGCACTACCCCATCTGAGCTTCTCTAACAACTTCAAATCACCAGAGAACTCCTGGATGCACTCCTTCCAGCAATCCTTCAATTACTTCTGGGTATTTGAACTCATGACTCTGTACACTTTCTCTACAACAACAGTCCTTCAATCTCTCAACCTTAGTTAACAATATTCTAAGGATTCAACTAGCCTGCACATGCCTTGCACGACCCCTATGCTTGACTTGCACTTCTATTGAAATGAGAACAATGGTATCCATCCCAAGCTTTCATAGATGAACTCTGAACCTTTGTCAATGCACACCTTCCGTATGTTTCAATGCACTCCTTGTAGGAAATTCTCACTCAAAATGAGAAACAATGGAAACTCATTTCCTCTCTCTCTCATACTTTAAACACTTACAATGAAATCATACATACATAACATAACAACAAATGCATGAAAGAGAGAATAAAACAACCATAAGAAGATCAATTATCATGTATACACAAAAAGAATCATAACCCCATGAATCTGAATCAAAGATTCATATATTAATTCAGAACTTTTGTACATGGGTTCTCCTCTACAACTCTCCTGCTACAACTCTCTTCTTCGCTATGCTAATGTACTTAATTGATCTAATTATAAATGATACAAAGATACAAAGACAAGGGTGTCTATAGTCGTTTTCCTTCCTCTTCTTCTAAACTGTCTAATCTCTAATTCAAACCTACCTACTTTCATTAACTATGCATAAATGCCATTATGTTCTTCAGATGAGAGTGAATCGCTCATGATCTGTTTACAATATGCAAGTACACTTTCTTTTAACCATTACATTAATTCTTCCAAAACATTTTTAAAATGTGTAAAATGTATATTGCACTTTCCAGCTGTCTTCTACCTTCAGGCTTGCTTGCTACTGGCTGCTTGCGATGCTCTTGCATCATACTCCCTTGCTTGAAATTTTTTTCATGAACTCCTGTTCATGAGATCTTGCACAGTCTATCCATGCTTCTGAATTTCTGCTTCATCTTCCAAACTGCCATCTTCAACTAGATGTCCCTTCCATTTGACCAAGTATTCAAAATACTTATTCCTCCTGGTCTTCATGTTGATTCTCTTGTCAAGTATACTTTCCATCTGTGGCTTTGCATCTACAAGCATTTGTTTGGTCCAATGAACTTATGTCTATTCATTCTCTGCCCCTACTTCTTCAGCTTTGTAAGGGTACAAATATGATATGTTTAATATCGGTGAAATTCCAACCCCATTGGGTAATTCGATCTCATATGCATTTGCCCCAAAGTTCTTCATGACTCTGCATGGTCCAATCTTTTTCATTTTCAGTTTGTCATATGTTTCCCTTGGGAGCCTCTCCTTCCTCAAATGTACAAGAAATAGATCACCAACTTCAAATTGAATTTCTCTCCTATGTTGATCTACTCTACGTTTATACTCTTGACTCGAATTTTGCAAACGTTCCCTCACTTGGGTGTGAAGTTCCTTCATTGCCTCTGCAAAATCCTCCACACTAGCACTTATGAATTAAGTCTGTTCTGAATATTTCAATTTAGACACTCCCCTGGGTTGCATTCCATAAACAATCTGAAATGGACTCTACCCTATGCTTCTATTGATTGAATCATTGTAAGCAAATTCTGCATGTGGCAGAATGTGATCCCACTGACTGTGGTGTTCAGTCACTAGGCTCCTTAGTAAATATCCCAAGCTTCTGTTCACAACCTCTGTTTGCCCATCAGTCTGAGGATGATAAGCTAAGATAAATGAAAAACTTGTCCCCATATTCTTCCATAAAGTCCTCCAGAAATGTCCCACGAACTTGGTGTCTCGATAAGAAATAATACTCCTTGGTAAGCCATGAAGCCTGACGACTTCTTTGAAAAAAAGGTTCGCAATATGTGTTGCGTTGTTGGTTTTCTGACATGGTATAAAATGTGCCATCTTTGAAAATCTGCCTACCACCACAAAGATTGAATCAAATCATCTTTGTGTTCTTGGCAGCCCCAATATAAAATCCATGCTCACTACATCCCATGACCTCTCTGGTATGCGTAATGGCTGGTATAACCCTGTGTTTTTCCTTTTTCCTTTTGTGTGCTGAAACATTTTACATCTGTCCACAAATATTTTGACATTTGTCCTCATCCCTGGCCAAAATATGAGCCACTTAATTTCGATAATGTTTTGTCATGACCGAAATGTCCTGCCAATCCTCCACTGTGTTTTTCTTTCAGCAGATTCTCCCTCATGGAGCATTTTTTAATACATAATTGATTTCCCCTAAATAATAATCCATCTTGGATCATATATTCGGTCCATTGACTTATGTCCCTGAGAATTGGATTCTCAGATGCCTCATACGCCTCTTTGAAATCTAGGTCATCTCTGTATATGTCTTTGAGGTTATCAAAACCCAATGTTTTGACTCTGAACTCCTACATAAGCAAACATTTCCTGCTCAAAGCATCAACAACTTTGTTAGCAATTCTAGAAATATGTTTAATTACAAAAGTAAAATTTTGCATATATTCAACCCATTTAACATGTCTTTGGTTCAACTTCTCCTATTGAGTCACGAATTGTAAATCATGATTATTGTTGTACAAAACAAACTCGTTTAGGACCAAATAATGTCTCCATTTCTTTAGCGCTTGTATGACTGCATAATTTTTTTTGTCATATGTTGAATATTTAATCTTTTCTTCATTCATTTTTTCACTTAAGTATGCGACCGACCTGTCGTCTTGGCTCAAGATCGCTACAATTGCAAACCCACTTGCGTCACATTTGACCTAAAATGTCTTACTGAAATCCGGCAACACCAAAATTGGTTGTTTAGTAATCTTCTTTTTCAACAGATTGAAACTTTTCTCTGCTACTTCTATCCAATGAAAAGACTTATGTATTTTCTTCACTGTGTCCATCATCGGTACGCTAAGTCCACTAAAATTTCTGTTAAATTCCTTGTAGAAACTATCCAATCCATGGAAGCTTGGAACCTCAAATACACTCTTCGGTGATGGCCAATTCTTAATCGCTTCTACCTTATACGGATCCATTTTCATCTCATTTGCAGAGATAAAATTACCCAAATAAATGAGTTATGTCCTCATAAATGTTGATTTCTTCATATTTATGAACAACTTATCTTCCTGTAATCTCCTCATCACTATAGCTAAATGCTTTAAATGCTCTCGTTCAATTTTCTTGAAAATCAATATATCATCAAGATATACAATGACGAATTTCCTATGAAATCCTTCAGGACTTCATTCATCAATCTCATGAAAGTACTGGGCACATTTGTTAAACCAAATGGCATAACAAGTCATTCATACAGCCCCTCATTCGTCTTGAATGTCATATTCCATTCATCACCTTCTCTCATACGAATTTGATGATATCCGCTTTTCAAATCAATCTTTGAAAAATATTTTTCCCCACTCAAGCAATCCATCAAATCATCCATCCTTTGCAAAGGAAATCTATATCTGATGGTAATCTTGTTGATTTCCCTCAAGTGTGTGCACATCCTCCAGCCTTCATCTTTCTTTGGGCTGAGCATCGTTGGAACAACGCATGGACTCAAGCTCTCTCTAATCAATCCTTTGTCCATTAAATCTTGGACTTGTCTTTTGACTTCTTCATTCCCCTGTGGCATCAATCTGTACGTTGCTTTGTTTGCTAAACTGGCTTTAGGTATAAGATTGATGTGATGACTTATACTTCTTATCGGTGGCAACAAACAAGGTAGTTCGTCCACTACTATATCAGAAAACTCTTCCAACGACTTTTGGATTTCCTCTGGTGAATCATCCACTCTTGTACTGGTTAAAACAATTCTAGGTTTTGTGACCACAATAAATTGTGTATCTTCCTTCTTCTTAACCTCCTTAAGAAGTTCCTTCCCACTCATGATAAGTACAATGTTTCTCACCTCTGGTTTCACTTTTTTATCCTTAATCGACAGGAACATGTGAGTTATCCCATTCTTCTCCAAGGTGTATGTGTTCTTTCTCCCATCATGAATCACATTCCTGTCATATTGCCATGGTCTACCAAGCAATAGATGACAAACATCCATGGGAATAACATCACATAGTATTTCATCCTTATATCCTCCTATTTTAAACTCAACTAAACATTGTTTAGTGACATTTACCTGATGTCTTTTTTGTAGCCACGAAACTTTGTATGGGCTTGGATGTTCAATAGTCTCCAACTCCATATTTTCTACCATCTCTGTAGATACGAGATTGTATGTGCTACCACTATCCACGATGACTTTGCATACCCCATCTTTGGTCTTGCAAGCAGTCCAAAAAAGTCTGTTCCTTTGGACTGGGTGTTTTACCTCTTTCTCTGGTGTTTGTACCCAATTCATCACTTGGTGAGAAAATAAAGGGTGCTTACATGCCCAGTTGGGTCTTGCTAGGCATGACAGTTGTAAAGGAAAAGGTTAGAAAGAGAAACAACACAACTATAAACAAGAATTAAATCAAAACAAACTAAAACTATGAGCATATGAAAAATAAATAACAAAGACAAAAAGACCGATATCACCAATGTTTTGAGCTGGTCTATTGATGAAATCCAAAGCACAATGGAGCAAGGTAACTGTGGTTCCTTCTTCCTCCAAAGGAAGGCTCTTGAGGCCGTCACAACTTTCTCTCCTTACAATGAAAAAGATGAAAGTGATGGTGAAAGAACTCCAAGCATATCCACTCAAGAGAGGGGTGAATAGCTCAATGAAATGGTGCTAATTGTGTTCTTGCCAAAGAATGAATCCTTAGCAATCTTAGCAGCATAACAATACATGGAATTCCTTGAGAAAATGATGGTTCTTCATGGGGTTTTATAGCATGGAATTGGGTGATTATGTAACCTCTTTGGAGTGTGAAAAGGGGCTCTTTAGGGCTCAATTAGGTCTTTGACAAGCCTACCATGCGGATTCAGCTCAGATTTGATGTCAAATCGGCTTGGGAGCTGATCCATTAGTGGTTGGGAGGCCAACCAATTTCAATAAATGCGTCGTTTAGCAGGTGCGTGGGTTTTTCACATAACAGTCGCGCATTGTGTACGTATGCGTGCATTGTACATTGTTGTTCCGCACATATGCACGCGCACCCAGATTCTGTAAAGTGCCCTTCAATTTTTTGGTTACTTTGTATAGTTTTTGACCCTTTTGCAATGCTCTGGATTTAATCCTGTGCCATGAATGACTTCATTCCTATTTTGACAATGCAGAGTTCTTGTCTCCATGTGCGGATGAAATTTCAGTGATAACAGATGCCCCCTGATGGATGAGGTTAGGAGCATACGTATAGCCGAAATCCATCAATGTTTCTTTTACTAAGAATGGTGTTGTAAGGGAGAGCAAGAGTGGGACCGTGTAGAGCAATCCTTTGGAGAAGAAAGGAACCTGTAGAACCCGATCTTCCAGAAGGTGCATAACAATATACAACTGTGTACAAACGAGGCAGGAATGCCCCATGCTCGTGTTATGTAACTCTAAAAAAAGATGACGGAAATGTTGGTGTAGACAACTGCAGCGCCCTCAGGGGCAGTAATGATAAAGGCAGAAGACAATTCTGCAAAGGAACTTACTCTGAATGATAGGCAATGGTCGCAGTCACAAGTAGCGACGATGATGCGGGCAGTGATGGCCCTGCCAAGTTCAGAGGTCTTCGGCAACTGATAATAATAAGAACTACAATAGTCGCAAAGTAAGACCCACCGCAACATGAGAAATTGTTGGCGTCTAATGTTATGGGGGTCAACGACATCAAGGAGAAATGGTGTTTCCTCCTGTGCCATCTGAGATCTCTCATGGAATAGAAAATGAGAATCAAGATATTGTCGCCCTTCTGGAAAAGTGTGTTGATGTCGACAAAAAGGGAGACGCGACTCCCAGGAGCAAAGGGCTCCGTGGAATCTACTGAGGTGAAGAAGTGGCAGAGTTACATGGACGAGGTCAAGAAGTGGGGAGACTCAAGACTGCCCTTGGTTGGAGGATGTGTGAGATAAACAATGGCCGCAACTGTGTGACAAGGTCGAGTGTCAGGGGGATGCCAAGACCGAGGATAAGTTGTGCCAGAGGTGGGACAAGGTGAACAAATTCAGAGGATAAATGGTAAGTGACCTGGGTAGTACTCTAAAGATATGGACGATGTCGGTGAGGGTAGATGATAAGTAATGCTCCAACCAAGCGTGACATGGGTTGCGTGTGGCCAAAAGAGAAAGCAAGTCGCCAACGGTGACGACAAGAGAAAATGTAATGACGGGAAATAAAGGCGTTTGTACAATAAATAATGAATAATTTTGGGAAAAATGTACAAATACAGAAATGGGTGCCCCAGTGTGAAATGAGTGCCCCAGGGAGGGCAGAAATTTCTTGGAAAATTGATGAAGGGTGGGGGCCCCATTGGTGAGTTTCTGTATGAGGTAGGTGGAATGAAGATAGGTTCACAGATGGGCAAACTGATGGTGGATGAAAATGGGGGGTTCATGATCCTGCGGAGGTGCAGGTAAAAAAGAAATAGAACCATAAAGAGATGATTTCGGAGTCAATATGGGAAGCTAGCAAAATGAGGAGAAGAAGAATGTGGTTGATTTGCAACATGATGAAAGACTATCGGGACTCCCATCCCTAAAGGGTAATGAAGAACAACATGAGTGTCGAAAGTGCCAAAAGGTGCTATGAATGGGACAACTCATGTGGGTGACAATGCTACCAGGTTACAGTACTAAAGATGCAAAGGGATGTGTGAGTACTGTAGAGCCAGGAATGGGTATCCTAGAGGTCAATATCAAAGGGTGTGACTGGAAATGTAAATGCAATACAGCGGGAGAGACTACATGCCAGTGCTGAATATATATACCTGAAGGGATGATGCCAATGACTGATGATCTAGTACCTGCACATAGAACAACCAAATACCCAAAGTGAACAATATCTGAAGAGAATCAAATATATGAGCATGTATTTGAAAAATGTGACTATGCGCATGCGTACCTGACCATGATAGGGAAAAAAGGTGCCCCGGGGGCCTAGGACGAAAAGTGATCTCGGGACGGCCGTGATGTAGGCGACGGGATGTTGATCCCGTGGCTGAAGACGGTTTGAAAAATGGACACCTTGGGCTCCCGGAATGTTGAGTGGAAGTTTGGAAAAAGGCCTATATATAGCTGTAGGGCCCACATTGCCACCTCATTTGTACCTGCTGCTACAGTGAGTTTTCGAGCAGATTCAGAGGAGATTGGGTGATTCGAGGAGCATGAGGTATCCGATCGACGATGTGCGAGTTGCAGGTTAGTGGTCTGATCATCCTGCATAGAAATAGGTTTCTAATTTTTGGGCAGGGTAGGTACGGGGGGCCGTACAAGGGGTTTTTAGAGGATTTTGACTGGGGTGTGGGCCCACATGTGCGGGCGATTCAGTGGAAGGCACGCATACGTGCGCGCCTGTCCACTGAATAAACGTGCAGTGGTGCGTATGAGGGGGAATTTAAGGCGCGCCCTAGGGGCGTGCTTGTGAGGGTAACAGGCACGCACGGGTGTGCGCCTGTGGGGTGAACAGGCGCGCACTAGAGCACACCTGTGAGTTTGGCAAGCGCGCACTAGTGCGCTCCTGTAGTGTAAACAGGCGCGCTCTCGAGCGCGCCTGTATAGTGAACAGGTGCGCATGTGTGCGCGCCTGTGGGTGGTGAAACCGCGCCTTTGAGGCAAGTTTGAAGGGTAAAAAGGGAGTCTTTTTGCTGCATTGGATGGTTGCATAAGCTGATGTAAGAATCCGTGTTGTGTGCAGGTGGCTGTCGGTGACTATGGATGTGCAATGGCACGAGTGAGACTGGTAGCAGCTGCGAGATGCTGTGGCCAATGCAGATCCGGCGGTTCGAGCGGCTTTAGCAACCAGTGGGTTGCTAAAGTTTTTTGAGTGCCCATTGATATGAGCACAGGAGTATTTACTCCAGTTCCTACTCCAGATGTGGAGCCCATATTTTCACTGTTTCCTCGTGCGAGGAGAGCAGATCCCCTTCACTGTGGTGGAGGATATATACTTCATGACTGGACTCCCCTTCTGGGGAACACCACTGCCAGCAGAGCCTGTGTTGCCGAGGGATTCATCTCTGCGGGAGGTCGCCGAGCGATATTGCTCAGGCGAGCACGACATGTCTGGGACTGTAGTGAGTATTAGTGGTATAGATGCCCTGTTGCATCGTTGCATAGCGGCGATGATTGTTCGGGTGTATGGGTCCCGGGCGACCCACCGGATCAGTGGTGGCGAGCTGTTATTGATGGAGAGGGTGGTGGTGGGCCATGAGTGATTCACCTGGGGTTTGAAACTACACCCGTGGATGATTGCGTAGCTGGACCGTTGTCGGTCCACAGGTACCGGGGAGTTCGCGTTCGGCTCGATCCTGGTAGCCTATTCCTTGGAGAGGGTGTCGATGCTGCACCCGAGGGTGCTATTAGAGGCACCAGGGGTACAAGAGCCGCGTTTGAGGTGGTGGTATGTGATTTTAGTTCACCAAGGTGGTGGCGAAGGCAGTCATTATTTTACGGCGCAGGCGGCACAGATATGGCTGCAGATGTCGCAAGTCATACTTCAGTTCCCTTATGCTGGGGTGGACTTCCAGTGGGACCCGGACATGGTATTGCCTCTTGGGGAGGTATTCGACCATCGAGGTATGTTGTGTATTTGTATGTTTGGATTTATGTTATCTTTTGATATATCAGTTCATATGTATGATGTATAGACACTGATACGATCTGTTGTTTATTGCTTTGTGCCTGTGCAGATTTGGCACCTTGTGGGCGTGAGGTGGATTTGTATAGAGCGCCAGCTCAGCGAGAGTGGGAGAGACTACCGCGTGGAGGGAGGCGTTAGCGAGATGAGGCTGCTGGGGGACTAGCAGAGCCCGGGAGACCGGCGCAGAGGTGTCGTTTTGATGACACTGGTGCAGGGCCATCGTACGCTCCTCCCGCGGTGGCCGGAGGTGCTTTTGATGACATACGCCGTCGTTTAGAGATGGTTTTACAGGGCGTGTGTGACGTCATGTGGATCCTCATACAGGACGAGGGGTTCCTGGAGCAGTGCATAGGGTTACCGCCACCATGGCGATCGATCGTGCGACGAGCAGCTGTGCTCGCCGCTATGACTAGTGGACGCCTGCCACCGGGGTAGGAGGGTCTTGCAGGTGTTCCACCACCACCACCTGGGGTAGGTGGGGGTGGGCCACCACCTCCTCCTGAGGGAGGAGCAGTTGGGGGTGTGATAGAGGCACCCTGATGTATGTATGTACTTTGTATACTTTTTGATAGGCTGGTGAGCCAATTTTTGTACCGAGATGTGGCACAGGCCTGCAGGCCGATGTATTTTTTTGTATGTAAACATTCGGATGGCCAGAGAGGCCTATATATATATATATATATATATATATATATATATGAGTATACATATTTTGAGATCCAAATGTTGTGTACATGTGTTTATTGTTGATGATGATGATGTTTATTCTATCTATATGCTGTGACAGGATGTATGAGATGTTTTATGTATGTGTAGCTTGATGTGATATATGCCAATCTAACACTATGTTAGCTATTTGATCTGTTGTTTGATTTAATTCTCTTGGAATATGTGTAAATGTAATGGAATCAAAATGTTGAGATAATAATCTAACCTGCAGGTATTTGCGAAAGAGGCACAGATCGCGTACACGGTACACATTGTTGAGCTGGAGAAAGACTAGCTGGGAGTCGAGGAAAACGCTAAGGTGACGAATATGATGATGATGGGCATCGGTCGGGAGGCCAATGATAGCATTGTATTCAACTTGGTTGTTGGTTGTGGGTCCCAAACATATGCCGCTTGAATGTAGCATTTCATGTGATGGGGTGTAGAGAGCCCAAGCAGCCGAAGCGAGATTTTGTGTCCAACGGCTGGCGCCGTCGGCGTAACCAATGTGGTAAGATGGTGGAGGAGTCATCTGTCAATAGCACAAAGGATAGTTTAGATGAGGGGAAAAAAAGATTAAAAACGCTAAAAAAGAAAATAACCTAAAGTAGCATGACTACTTTTAAGCATAAAATTTCTTGAGATATAACCCATTGACGGGTTCTTTCAGCGAGAGGCCTTTAGGGGAGGCCAATATGTATGCGCCTCTGGTGAGGCAATGTTGAATGATGTAAGGACCATGCCAAAGTGATTCAAATTTTCCATGGCCAAAGGTATCATGAGCGATATCATAGGCTAGGACAAGGTCACCTTCGCGAAATGATCGAAGGTTGACATGGCGATCAAAGGTAGCCTTGGATCGTTTTTTAGCTGCCTCGTTGTTCTGTAATGAGGATCAACGATCTTCATCCAAAGACTCCAAGTTCAGAAAGCGCTGCTCCAATGGAGCAGTGTCAAGTAAAAGATCGATTGCAGTGTGAAGGGTGGGAATTTCGCACTCGATGGGAAGAGTTGCCTTGACCCCATGGACTAAATGAAATGGCGTGAAACCTGTAGCAGTTTTTACTGTCATTCGATAAGCCCATAGCGCAGAAAATAACATATGATGCCAATTGGTTTTATGTTTATTAACCGTGCACTGTAACATGGTCTTGAGGACTTTGTTCACTGCCTCGACCTATCTGTTTGACTGAGGGTAATATGGTGAGGCAAACTTGTGAGAGAAGCCTAACCAAGATGAGAGTTCGACGAAGATCTCATTCTCGAAGTGTTTCTCGTGGTCGGAAAGGAGTTGGAGTGGTATGCCAAAACGTGATATGACGTGGTTAAAGAAAAAACGCTCTGCCGTGTCAGTGGTGTTGTTGAAAGTGGGCATAGCTTTGGCCCATTTGGTGAAGTAATCGACGGTGAAAACAATGTATTTGTGACCATTGCTGGAGGGGGGATTACAAGTCATAAAATCGATGCCCCATTTACAAAAGGGGCCCACAGTAATGACAGGGTGAAGAAGGGCGGGGGGAGTGCGGGCCTTGTTGGCATAGAGCTGGCATTGCTCACATCGTTTCATGGCATAAATGAAATCGTGGAACAAGGTAGGCCAAAAGTAATCGGCCCGGATAATCTTTTGCACGGTGGAGATACCGGAAAGATGGCCCCCACATGCACCGTTGTGGTAGTCATTTAAGACTCTGTCAGCCTCGTCAATAGTCAGGCAGTGACGAAGAATGGTGTCGACGCCTCGCCGATATAGGATGTCTCCGATGAGGAGATAGTGGGGGGCCTGATGGCGAATATGTTGACGATCATCTCGTGAAAGGTGCTGACCGAACTTTTGAGTTTGTAGGTAGACGAGAAGGTTGCCATACCAAGGATCATCGAAAGAGATGTAAAAGAGATGTTCATCAGGAAATTCAGTGTTGACGGGGGCACTAGGTGTGTCAGAGGGGAGGGTCGTGACAAGTTCGGCGAGAATAAGGGAATTCTTGCTCTTAGGTGTTGAGAACTCGAGGTCGTACTCCTGAAGGATAACGATCCATCGAGTGAATTTGCCATTGACTTGGTGATGGCTGAGCAAGTATTGCATAGGGTTGGAATCTGCGACGATCTTGGTGGTGTGAAGCAGAATGTAATGGCACAGTTTTTGGACTGCAAGGACAACTGTAAGAGCAAGTTTCTCTTCGTGTTTGTACTTCAAGGGTGGTCCTGAGAGGTTCTTACTGACATAGTAAATGACGTGTTCACGATTGTCATCTCCGAGTTGGATGAGGACGCCGGCTACTGATACAACTGATGCTGATACGTAGAGAATGTAGTCGCGATTATAGTCAGGTGCACTAATCAAAGGTGCATTGGAAAGCACCACTTTAATATCGTCAAACGACTGTTGGGCATAGTCGTCCCAATGAAAAGGGATGTCGTGGCGTAGTAAGTGAAGGAAACCATGTGCACGTATAGCGTAATCAGGAACAAAGCATCGCAGAAAGTTAGCTTTGCCCTATAGACTTTGCAGTTGTCGCAAATTCCGAGGAGGTGGAATTTCGATGATGGCTTTGACTTTAAGGGGGTCTATGGTAATACCACTTTGGGAAATGATAAAACCGAGGAGTCAACTGGTGGTGACATAGAAAACACACTTGAGAGGGTTCAAGCAAATGTTGTACTGACGACACCGTTGAAAGATGATTCGTAAATCATCAATGTGCTGAGTGCGTTTCTTGGATCGAGTGGTGAGGTCGTCCAAGTAGGCAAGAATGATTGTAGCCAAATAGTGAACGATGTATGTCATCGCCCGCTGGAAGGTTGCACCGGCATTTTTGAGGCCGAAGGGCATGACACGATATGCAAAAGTACCCCACGGGGTAATGAATGCGGTTTTGTATTGATCGGCTGGGTGGATTTGAATTTGTTTATAGCCAGAGAATCCATCCATAAAGGAGAGAGCCTCATGGCCAGTGCAATCGTTGATAATTTGATCAATGAAAGGCGTTGGAAAGTTGTCCTTGGGACATGCGTTATTGAGATCGTGAAAGTCGGTGCAGACACGGATAGAGCCCTATTTTTTGTCGACGGGTACAGGGTTGGAAACCCATGAAGTATAAGCAATGGGGTAAATGAATCCGGCCGTATGCAATTTATCAATTTCGACTTTGATAGCCGCGGCCTTGGATGGGTGTAGCGGTCGCTATTTCTGGTGAACTGGTGTGATGTCGGGCCAGGTGTCGATGCGATGTTCGACGATAGAGGGGTCGAGGCCAGGCATCTCCGTGTATGACTAGGCAAAGATATCCCTAAATTCCTGGAAGAGGGATTTATAAGTAGCGATTTCCTGAGGAGTGCAAGCAGCTCCAATGATGATTTCTTCGACGATGCCCGGTTTAATGGAAATGTTGATTTTGATGGTGGGGGAAATGTTGGCTAGGTTACCTTCTTCAAAAGCGTCAGGTGCAGGAATGGGATTGTTGAACCAATCAATAGGCCCTGATGGGATAAAGTCTTTGGTTTCGACCGCATAAACAGGATTGAGGCTAGGAGGCATGAGGGCTTCATGCGGAAGGAAGAGAGCACGATGATGTAGTGCATCCCAGGGAGAGTCCGGGCGTTGTAGTTCTTCCAGTATGTCTTCGTCGCATTGGAAACGATGGGAATATAATGGATCGTGAGGAGTGATCTCAGTGGTAGTATGATTTCCCCCTATTGAAGAAACAGAAAGGGTAAGGCTAGGAGAGGGTGAGGGTTCACTCGACATAAACCATATATTGAGGTACTGATGGGTACCCGTGGTGGTGGGATGGAGAGTCTCCGTAGAGGAATCGGCAGGAGAGTTGGGTGGGTTATGGGGTAAATCCTTAGATACGTCATCTAAGAACCATGGAGGCGTAGGTAGTGCCTCGGGCTCGAGAGAAATGACGTGTAGATCTACCAGTGGCGAAGTCAGGTCAATTACTGTCGTAGTGGGTCGGTGCAACAGGACCAACTGACGGTGCCTATATTCTATGATCATAGGATATTGGTAGGTAAAATGAGCCAATGAATTTCAAAGAGAGCAAGGGCATCTCATGCGTTCATTGACTGAAGTGGTGACATAGCGAATGTCAGTGATTTTTGTTGTGGAGGACGTGGCAGGGCATGGATTGTTTTGAAAGTCTTGGCTTATGATAGCTAATGCCTGCCGAAAATGAGGCAGTGTTGGACAATGATGGGTGTAATGGCCATACTCAGAACAGATGGCACACGCGAATTTGGTCCTCAACCCTTTACTACTGGAAGGTTGAGTGGAAGCAATAGTAATGGGTGGTGTGGGGGTTGGATTGGGGGGAATCAAATTCCGTAATTCCGGTAATGATGGGCAGTTGTTGGTTTGGTGACCCTTTTTGTCACACAACGCGCAAGGTGGTGAGATGCGTGAAGGAAGTGGAGATGAGGGCTCCTTCTTCTTTCTCCTACCCCCAGCGGTAGCAGGGGGGGTAGGGAGTAGGGGGGTAGGGGGGGTAGTGGGAGTGAGAATAGGAATTGTCATGGGGAGGCCTTCCTATGGGCGAGGGATCATCTCAGGTGGATGTAAATACCACACTGGGATTGCTAGCACCATGTTGGGTAAGGTGAGCGTTGCGGCTACTTGGAAAGCTTCTATACCGGGTGGAGGGTAAAAGAAGGGAATTTGAGTGAGGGGTCGGGGAACTGTCTCCCAAATGGGACTAGGCCCTTGAGGGGGTGTGGGTTCATGGACTGGAGGTGTCAACGAATGCGCAGGAGGCTCCAGTGGGAGTCGTGCTGTGACTTTTGAGACGTCAGGAATGCCTGAAGCCTCCTGAGGAGGACGAGCATCCTCCTGGTGAGTTCCGTTAGATGAGATGATGCATACTTGACTAGGGGGAAGGAGTGGTAGTGCTCCATGGTACATTCCTAGCAAGGATGGATCTTTGAAAATACTAGGACCCATCTCGATGAGTGGATATAGGTCGTGGTTGGTGTGGATGAGGGGAAGAATGTTATCGAGGTTGGCAGAGGGGTTGGGTTCATAATGTGAGACTTGGTCGACGGTTACAATCTTTCTGTTGTGGGGGAACATGATTGTCCGAAAGATGAAAGATGCCACTGCCTTCATAGCATACATGTATCTATGTCCAAACAATATCTTGTAATCGAGTTGAGCATTGATAACTTCAATGTCAATGAGGATCGTTTTTCCCCCGAGTTCTACGGGGACATTTTGGAAGAGCCCTTCAGGAGATGATGGTCGTCCGTCATAGGCTCGTAATGTGATGGAAAAAGGTATGAGTTCCGGGGAACCAAGCTTCTGCCATACTATTTTGGACATGATGCATGTAGATGCTCCTTCATTGATGATACATCAATGGATGGTGATGTTCCGTATTTTTACTGGTACTTGAATAGCGACCGCGGCGGGAAGACGAGGTTCGCAACTATCAAGGTCAAAAGTGATGAGTTAAGTATCGGCCGGGTTGACTGCCCCCAAGGTAGAAAGTAGTGATTTCCGCTGCATTGGACAAGTCTGGAGGACTTCCAAGATTGACATGGCAGCCAGGGATTGTGCTAAGTCATCTACCAAGCTATAGTTATGAGCTGCCCTAGCCTGTGGATTGTGAACATTCCTGCACAAGGGGATGCGAGGGATGTGTAATGGTAGTTCGGTGGGTGGGCGAGGGGGTACCAACGGGGGTCCCGGTGGTGTAGGGTTTGTCTCTGAGGAGATGGGAGTAGACTCAGCTGGATACTGACGATTCCGTGTTTGCAGAAGGATTTCTTCCTCACTGGTGAGGAGAATTGTACGCTCTACTGGATTGTTAGGGTTGTGGTATTGTCCCACCTGAGGTGGGGGACATTGTGCATCCTGTTGGGTGTTTATCACACCTTGATGTGGGATAGGATTTTGCAGCACGGCGGGAGGGGGTTGTTGCACGTATTATTGTGGTGCCTGTTGAGGGGCATTTTGTGTAGGGGTATGGGGGAGACTACCCGAATCTTTCAACCATTTGAAATCAGTGATCTGGGGGAAATGGTGAGTGTAATGTCCAAACTCGCCTCAAAGAGCACAAGGGTGGATGGTTTTAACATTATTTTTCCCTTGGCATTTGTTGTTATTGCCCCCCTAGGGGTTTTGGTTCCCTTGATTCTGGTTGCCCCCAGTGGGTTGATGCTGTGGGGGTTGATTCCCGCCTTGACCAGGATTGTTGTTATTCATGTTCCGTCCTTTCTTCCTGTTATTGTTTGATGGATGGGTTGGGTTGGCTGTATTTAATTGTTCAAAATTATGCTATTGTTGAGCAGCGGAAGGCTGAACAAAATTTACCCCCGCATGTGGATGGGGGGGAGCCATGGGTTGTGGGGGACTAGGAAAAGGGAACTATGGATTTTGTGGTGGTACTGATCCATAAGGCACATAGGAAGGCGTAGTTCTTTCACTAGTGCTATAAGTTGATGTCGAGGGAGTACCACTGCTTGTGGGAATAGGTGGATGTATGGGGGGTGCCGGTGGTGGTCCACTGTTGGGTGGAGGTATAGCAACAGGATATGGCTGTTGATAAGAGGGTGGTGGGTTAATAAGGAGTGCCCCCATATACCAGTAGATATTGAGGTGTTCCATACATCGGTGGTGGTTGGGGTTGAGGAACATGGTGTGTTGTGGCACCGATTAGTCCATCTGTTGCATGAGACATCCCAGGTTTGTCTTGGCCAAATGGCGTAGGTTTTGGAAGATCAGGAAGTATTGTATATAAGTACCCTGACTGTGCATAAATGAGGTCATACTGTTGGGCCTTACTGATTGCTTCCTCTTCAGATTGTGAGAAGGTGGAAGTGACATCCTTACCAAGGAGAGCGACAAGTGATCTAAGAAACCAGTCAAGACATTGTTGTTTGGTGGTTTCTTCTTTACACAAACTACGTCGCCTACACCACTCATGAATGTGGTCAGTGATGTGGGTGGTTGAGGTTTGTTTGAAATTGGATAGTAGTTCTAGACCATTGTCATGGCAGATGGATAGTTGAAAAAATGTCAAGAAGGCTTTGGCTAATGACTCAAAGGTCGTGTGGGACCCTGATTTTTCTTCAACATACCATTTGGCTGATGGGCTAGTAAGTGTGTGTTGAAAAAGTCGCAATCGGATGGAATCATCCATAATGCTATTGGAAGAACATTATAGATGAAAGGTCATGACATGATTGGCGGGGTCATCCCCTGCCTTCCCTTCAAACTTTGGTATGTCTAAAGGAAGTTTGGTTGGCATTGCAGGCCATGTGGCGTCATGCAATATAGGATCATTGGTGAGCTTGGTGAGATCC
>ML778404.1:943189-954456 GCA_009831015.1 Picea engelmannii
ATGTTGAGAGAGGCCAAGTATGGCATCTGTAGTGGGGGTGGAGGGTTAGCTCCAGCCATGGTGTGTTGTGAACCTGACCCTTGATGGGGACTAGGTGGGTTGGTGCTCCCTCCTTGAGAGGAAGTGGGTCCCCCGCTTTCGTGCAAAGGAGAGCGAGTGAAAGTATGTCCTTGGGAATTGGACCCAAGTAAGGTAGAACCAAGCAAAGATGATCCTAAGATGGTAGCACTCACAGGAGTGTGTGAAGGAGGTACCGATGAACGAGTATGACCAGATACTCCCCCTAAGATCGGAGGGAGGTTGATTAAGCATCGTGAACGATGGGGGTTCTGTGGTTCCCCTATGATGTCAGACTAGTTGTGTGAATGTGTGCAACAAGTGGTGAGAGAAATGTAGAACCAAGAGTCTTTGCTGAATGTTTACACAATATATATATCAAAGTCAAACTATAATCAGACGTGCATCATACATAAATGAGAAAGGAGCATATATGTGGGTAAGAGGGTTTTGTCCACATGGGGGAATCAAAAGAAAGCAAATACTCGTGTCCTAGAAGACGTAACTTCCTTCCTCTTAAATAGCACTGGACCTTCCAATAGCTCTCAACAGTGGGGTTTGAAGTCACCGGAAGAGACACTAGTGAAGGATGAAATAACTGTTTATAATGAGGGATAGAGGGGGCAATATCCCGAAAGAGCTGACGATACTTCCCAATAGCCACACAAAATCCAATCAAGGTGCGATTGCAGCCCACAATCGCCACCTAGGTAGATGTCCTAAAGTTGGTCACTAGGTACCTCTGTCCAAGTGCGGCATTTAGATTTTCGGCCTAAGAAATGGGTCACGGGCTGGATCTCGTCCAAGAGGTGGGTGCCTCAAGGGGGGACCCACAGAACAACCGGACCTCGGTCTTCGACCCTTCACGGGTATCTCCCTGCCTTATGGTGATTGGAACACTGGACTTGGAGGATTTGAAAGCTCCCTATTCGTCAACTTCTATGTTTGAAAATGTTAGAACCAGATAACAGGGGGTTATTTGGATGCCTACCCCTGAAATCCTACCTAGACTAAAATTTTCTTTTGGAAGCTCCTGTGGAGGACAACTTAGTGAGTTGTTAGAAATATTTTAGATGAAGTTGTTTTGTGAGGCTGGGGGTGAAAGCCAACCTCGTTTTATTAAAAGTGGGAGTGGATAGTCCTATCAAAAAATATGGGGTGTTTTCAGAATCCCTTTTGAGGAAACCTACTTAGACCACCACGTTTTGAGATGAGGCTATGTGAGTGAGAAAGTGACTTTTGTGTGTGAGTGAAAAGTGTACCAAATTTTAGTTATTTAGATGTCACCTTGCAGCATGTGGACATCGCTTGGTCCTTTACAAGAGTTTGATTACCTAATTAGCTAGATGTCATTGGTACAACCTTGCGGAATTTTAAAAGCCCTAGGAGACTAGCATGTGGACACTGTGGTCCGTTACTATCCTTTAACTCCCTATGTGTGAGTTAATCTAGAAAAAGCATGAAACTATCCTAGATTGAACATGTGGGCATGTGTGGGCCCGTTACAAACTTTTAAGCTCTCCTAGTTTTTTGATCTAAGAAAGCAGTATTTCAAACATTATCCTACTTTTGTGACATGTGGGCATGTATGGGCCCTTACCAATTTAAGATATATTTGAAAAATGAAACTAAGAGGGGTCCCAAAAGGGCCTTTGTCCTCTCCTAAAAGTTTTTTGAAATTTTGTTTAAGGGAGATGAGATCGTTTTCGCAATCCTTTTCTGGTTCTCAAGATCGCTTCATGGTGCAAGAGAAGAGCATACTCAAGATTGTTACTTACAACTTCTAGTCCCAAAATGTGAGTTTAGATGTGATTAGAATTGATGTTCAACTTAAATTTATAAACCAAAGCAAGCCATCCACGTGGAAAAAAGAAAGTAAGGGAAATTGATTTTTTATCCACCTAAGTGCCTATGTTTGTTTGATTATCCCCTTTATAAGTTGATGGGTCTAAGTGGTGCAGTATTTAGAGCATGCATATCATCATTCTTAAGAAGGAAAAATGACTTTCCCCACATCCAAGATCTTACAATGTGAAATTTAGATCAGATGCGCGCCACCCAGTGCATACACAGGCACACAGAGCGCACGGGCGCTATCGAAATTGAGATAGAAAGCACATGCACGCAGAAGGAAAGTGTCGAACAGGCGCATGCACACACGATACGCGCCTATGGGGTGGAAGAACTGCGCGCCTGTGACAAATGATCGAGAGGAAAAATACGAATGGATTTTGCCCAATTCTCTTGTGAATTGACTGGTTAGCAAGTCGGCAAAGGCTGGTTTGTGAACCTACAAGTTAATGAAATCAAAAGGAAATAAAAATAAGCCCAAATGAGGGAGGAATTGATACCTTCTCCCCAGTACGGTCACCAATTTGTTTGCACCCAATTCGTCACTTGGTGAGCAAATAAATGGTGCTTACATGCCCATTTGGGTCTTGCTAGGCATGACAGTTGTAAAGGAAAAGGTTAGAAAGAGAAACAACACAACTATAAACAAGAATTAAATCAAAACAAACTAAAACAATGAGCATATGAAAAATAAATAACAAAGACAACAAGACTGATATCACCAATGTTTTGAGCTGGTCTATTGATGAAATCCAAAGCACAATGGAGCAAGGGAATTGTGGTTCCTTCTTCCTCCAAAGGAAGGCTCTTGAGGCCCTCACAACTTTCTCTCCTTACAATGAAAAAGATGAAAGTGATGGTGAAAGAACTCCAAGCATATCCACTCAAGAGAGGGGTGAAAAGGTCAATGAAATGATGCTAATTGTGTTCTTGCCAAAGAATGAATCCTTAGAAATCTTAGTAGCATAACAATACATGGAATTCCTTGAGAAAATGATGGTTCTTCATGGGTTTTTATAGCATGGCATTTGGTGATTATGTAACCTCTTTGGAGTGTGAAAAGGGGCTCTTCAGGGCTCAATTAGGTCTTTGACCAGCCTACCATGCGGATTCAGCTCAGATTTGATGTCAAATCAGCTTGGGAGTTGATCCATTAGTGGTTAGGAGGCCGACCAATTTCAATAAATGTGTCTTTTAGTAGGTGCGCGGGTTTTTCTCCCAACAGTCGCGCATCGTGTGCGTATGCGTGCATTGTATGTTGTTGTTCCATGCATATGCGCGCGCACCCAGATTCTGTAAAGCACCCTTCAATTTTTTGGTTACTTTGTATAGTTTTTGACCCTTTTGCAATGCTGTGGATTTAATCCTGTGCCATGAATGACTTCATTCCTGTTTTGACAATGCAGAGTTCTTGTCACCATGTGCATACGAAATTTTAGTGATAACAGATGCCCCCTGATGGATGAGGTTAGGAGCATACGTATAGCCGAAATCCATCAATGTTTCTTTTACTGAGAATGGTGTTGTAAGGGAGAGCAAGAGTGGGATCGTGTAGAGCAATCCTTTGGAGAAGAAAGGAACCTGTAGAACCTGATCTTCCAGTAGGTGCGTAACAATATACAACTGTGTACAAACGAGGCGGGCATGCCCCATGCTCGTGTTATGTAACTCTGAAAAACGATGACGGAAATGTTGGTGTAGACAACTGCAGCGCCCTCGGGGGCGGTAATGATAAAGGTAGAAGACAATTCTGTAATGGAACTTACTCTGAACGATAGGCAATGGTCACAGTCACAAGTAGCGACGATGATGCGGGCAGTGATGGCACTGCCAAGTTCAGAGGTCTTCGGCAACTGATAATAATAAGAACTGCAATAGTCACAAAGTAAGACCCACCGCAACATGAGAAAGTGTTGGCGTCGAATGTTATGGGGGTAAACGACATCAAGGAGCAATGGTGTTTCCTCCTGTGTTGTCTGAGATCTCTCATGGAATAGAAAATGAGAATCAAGATACTATCGCCCTTCTGGAAAAGTGTGTTGATGTCGACAAAAAGGGAGATGCGACTCCCAGGAGCAAAGGGCTCCGTGGAATCTACTGAGGTGAAGAAGTGGCAGAGGTACATGGACGAGGTCAAGAAGTGGGGAGACTCAAGACTGCCCTTGGCTGGAGGATGTATGAGATAAATAATGGCCGCAACCGTGTGACAAGGTCGAGTGTCAGGGGGACGCCAAGACTGAGGATAAGTTGTGCCAGAGGCGGGACAAGGTGAACAAATTCAGAGGATAAATGGTAAGTGACCTGGGTAGTACTCTGAAGATATGGACCATGCCAGCGAGGGTAGATAATAAGTAATGCTTTAACCAAGGGTGACATGGGTTGCATGTGGCCAAAAGAGAAAGCAAGTCACCAATGGTGACGACAAGAGAAATAGTAATGACGGGAAATAAAGGCGTTTGTACAATAAATAATGAATGATTTTGGGGAAAATGTACAAATACAGAAACGGGTGCCCCAGTGTGAAATGAGTGCCCCAGGGAGGGCAGAAATTTCTTGGAAAACTGATGAAGGGTGGGGGCCCCATTGGTGAGTTTCTATATGAGGTAGGTGGAATGAAGATAGGTTCGCAGATGTGCAAACTGATGGTGGATGAAAATGGGGCGTTCATGATCCTGTGGAGGTGCAGGTAAAAAAGAAATAGAACCATAAAGAGATGATCTGGGAGTCCATATGGGAAGCTAGAAAAATGAGGAGAAGAAGTATGTGGTTGATTTGCAACATGATGAAAGACTATCAGGACTCCCATCCCTAAAGGGTAATGAAGAACAGCATGAGTGTCGAAAGTGCCAAAAGGTGCTATGAATGGGACAACTCATGTGGGTGAGAATGCTACCAGGTTACAGTACTGAAGATGCAAAGGGACGTGTGAGTACTGCAGAGCCGGGAATGGGTATCCTAGAGGCCAATATCAGAGGGTGTGACTAGAAATGTAAATGCAATACAGTGGGAGAGACTACATGCCAATGCTGAATATATATACCTGAAGGGATGATGCCAATGACCGATGATCTAGTACCTGCACACAGAACAACCAATTACCCAAAGTGAACAATATCTGAAGAGAATCAAAGATATGAGCATGTATTTGACAAATGTGACTATGTGCGTGTGTACCTGACCATGATAGGGAAAAAAGCCGCCCCAGGGGCCTAGGACGAAAAGTGATCCCGGGACGACCGTGATGTAGGCGACGGGATGTTGCTCCTCTGGCTGAAGACGGTTTGAGAAATGGACACCTTGGGCTCCCGGAATGTTGAGTGGAAGTTTGGCAAAAGGCCTATATATAGCTGTAGGGCCCACATTGCCACCTCATTTGTACATGCTGCTACAGTGAGTTTTCGAGCAGATTCAGAGGAGATTGGGTGATTCGGGGAGCACGAGGTATCCGATCGATGGTGTGGGAGTTGCAGGTTACTAGTCTGACCGTCCTGCATAGAAATAGGTTTCTAATTTTTGGGCAGGGTAGGTGCGGGGGGCCGTACAAGGGGTTTTTAGAGGATTTTGACTAGGGTGTGGGCCCACATGCGTGGGCGATTCAGTGGAAGGCATGCATATGTGTGTGCCTGTCCACTGAATAAACACGTAGTGGTGTGCACGAGGGGGAATTTAAGGCATGCCCTAGGGGCGCACCTGTGAGGGCAACAGGCGCGCACGGGTGCATGCCTGTGGGGTGAACAAGCGTGCACTAGAGTGCACCTGTGAGTTTGACAGGCGCGCACTAGTGCGTGTCTGTAGTGTAAACAGGCGCACTCTCAAGCGCGCCTGTATACTGAACAGGTGCGCATGTGTGCGCGCCTATGGGTGGTGAAACCACGCCTTTGAGGCAAGTTTGAAGGGTAAAAAGGGAGTTTTTTTGCTGCATTGGATGGTTGCATAAGCTAATGTAAGAATCCGTGTTGTGTGCAGGTGGTTGTCGGTGACTATGGATGTGCGATGGCGCAAGCGAGACTGCTTGCAGCTGCGAGATGCTGTGGCCAATGCAGATCCGGCGGTTCGAGCGGCTTTAGCAACCAGTGGGTTGCTAAAGTTTTTTGAGTGCCCGTTGATACGGGCACAGGAGTATTTACTCCAGTTCCTACTCCAGATGTGGAGCCCAGATTTGCACTGTTTCCTCGTGCAAATAGAGCAGATCCTCTTCACTGCGGTGGAGGATATATACTTCTTGACTGGACTCCCCTTCCAAGGAACGTCGTTGCCAGCAGAGCCTGTTCTGCCGAGGGATACATCTCTGCGGGAGGTCACCGAGCGATATTGCTCAGGCGAGCACTACATGTCTGGGACTGTAGTGAGATTAGTGGTATAGATGCCCTGTTGCATCGTTGCATAGCGGCGATGATTGTTTGGGTGTATCGGTCCCGGGCGACCCACCGGATCAGTGGTGGTGAGCTGCTATTGATGGAGAGGGTGGTGGTGGGCCGTGAGCGGTTCGCCTAGGGTTTAACACTGCACGCGTGGATGATCGCGCAGCTAGACCATTGTCGGTCCACAGGTATCGGGGAGTTCGCGTTCAACTCGATCTTGGTAGCCTATTTCTTGGAGAGGGTGTCGATGTTGCGCCCGAGGGTGCTATTAGAGGCACCAGGGGTACAAGAGCCGCGTTTGAGGTGGTGGTTCGTGATTTTGGTTCGCCACGGTGGTGGCGAAGGTGGTCATTATTTTACGGCGCAGGCGACGCAGATATGGCGGCAGATGCCGCAAGTCATACTTCAGTTCCCTTATGCTGGGGAGGACTTCCGGGGGGACCCGAACATGGTATTGCCTCCTGGGGAGGTATTCGACCATTGAGGTATGTTGTATATTTGTATGTTTGGATTTATGTTAGCTTTTGATATATCAGTTCATATGTATGATCTATAGACACTGATACGATCTGTTGTTTGTTGCTTTGTGCCTGTGTAGATTTGGAACCTCGCGGGCGCGAGGTGGAGTTGTATAGAGCGCCAGCTCAGTGAGAGCAGGAGAGACTGCCACGTGGAGGGAGGCGTCAATGGGATGAGGCTGCTGGGGGACCAGCAGAGCCCAGGAGACTGGCGCAGAGGCGCTGTTTTGATGACCCTGGTGCGGGGCCATCGTACGCTCCTCCGGTGGCGGCCGTAGGTGATTTTGATGACATACGTCATTGTTTAGAGACGGTTTTATAGGGCGTGCCTGAGGGCATGTGGATCCGCATCCATGATGAGGGGTTCCTGGAGTAGTGCATAGGGTTACCGCCACCATGGCGGTCGATCGTGCGACGAGCAGCTGTGCTCACCGCTATGACTAGTGGACGCCTGCCACTGGGGCAGGAGGGTCCTGCAAGTGTTCCACCACCACTGCCTGGGGTAGGTGGGGGTGGGCCACCACCTCCTCCTGAGGGAGGAGCAGTTGGGGGTGCAATAGAGGCATCCTGATGTATGTATGTACTTTGTATACTTTTTGATAGGCTGGTGAGCCAATTTTTGTACCGAGATGTGGCACAGGCCTGCGGGCTGATATATTTTTTTGTATGTAAACATTCGGATGGCCGGAGAGGCCTATATATATATATGAGTATACATATTTTGAGATCCAAATGTTGTGTACATGTGTTTTTTGTTGTTGATGATGATGTTTATTCTATCTATATGCTGTGACAGGATGTATGAGATGTTTTATGTATGTGTAGCTTGATGTGATATATGCCAATCTAACACTATGTTAGCTATTTCATCTGTTGTTTGATTTAATTCTCTTGGAATATGTGTAAATGTAATGGAATCAAAATGTCGAGATAATAATCTAACCTACAGGTATTTGCGAAAGAGGCACGGATCACGTACACGGTACACATTGTTGAGCTGGAGAACGACTAGTTGGGAGTCGAGGAAAACGCTAAGGTGACGAATATGATGATGCTGGGCATCGGTCAGGAGGCCAATGACATCATTGTATTTAGCTTGGTTGTTGGTTGTGGGTCCCAAACATATGCCGCTTGAATGTAGCATTTCATGTGATGGGGTGTAGAGAGCCCAAGCAGCCGAAGCGAGATTTTGTGTCCAACGGTTGGCGCCGTCAGCGTAACCAATGTGGTAAGCTGGTGGAGGAGTCATCTGTCAATAGCACAAAGTATAGTTTAGATGAGGGGAAACAAATATTAAAAACGCTAAAAAAGAAAATAACCTAAAGTAGCATGACTACTTTTAAGCATAAAATTTCTTGAGATATAACCCATTGACGGGTTCTTTGAGTGAGAGGCCTTTGGGGGAGGCCAGGATGTATGCACCTCTGGTGAGGCAATGTTGAATTATGTAAGGGCCATGCCAAAGTGATTCAAATTTGCCATGGCCAAAGGTATCATGAGCGATATCATAGGCTAGGACAAGGTTGCCTTCGCGAAATGATCGAAGGTTGACATGGCGATCAAAGGTAGCCTTGGATCATTTTTTAGCTGCCTCGTTGTTCTGTAATGAGGATCGACAATCTTCATCCAGAGACTCCAAGTTCAGCAAGCGCTGCTCCATTGGAGCAGTGTCAGGTAAAAACTCGATTGCGGTGCGAAGGGTGGAAATTTCGCACTCGATGGGAAGAGTTGCCTCGACCCCATGGACTAAATGAAATGGCGTGAAACCCGTAGTGGTTTTTACTGTGTAAATGTAATGGAATCAAAATGTTGAGATAATAATCTAACCTGTAGGTATTTGCGAAAGAGGCATTAACACCTATTATCACCTATTGAACACATTAGCACCTATTGAACACATTGAATATCTATTATTTTGTGAAAATTTCATGGCAGGTACTCATTGATACATATGAAGTTATGCATGTCTGAGGCAGCAAAGCACGGTTGATGGAAAAAGATTGAGATCTACAGAATTTATGAAAAAACCTAGTTTTTGAGGTGTATTTAGGATAAAATGGAGGAATTTGCATACATATGTGGGTTGCAGTGGATGAGGTAACATACATACGCAGGTTGTAGAAGGTCAAGGCACGTACATATGTAAAAGTCATAAAAATTGAGTATATGAGGATTTTAGGTCCTTAGAGTTTGAAAGAAAGATCCTAGGAAGTCCTATAGGGATTAGGTACAACAAATCTATCTACATGTTCAAAAGGTATGTCATATGCTTAATTGTAGTTACATATTGTTTTCCACATGAGATATGGTTATGGTAGATTGAGGATTTTCCCTAGAGAGGTTATTATTTGTATGGAACTTACTCTATGAGCCATATCTACAGAAATACAGTGATGATATGTTTGGTATTGATCATTGGTACATCTTGTTACTTTGATTGTTGAGGCATATCTTGTATTTCTTGGTACATGATTGAGGGATTTTGCGGTACATGGTTAAGGTATTTTGGTTGTGATGTATTTTTGAAGTTGTTGGTAGAGTTTCAGGTTGTGTAAGGGTAGGGTTTTTAATGTCTAGTCAATGTGAGGGTTTATTACACATGATTATGATTGTATGTACATGTATGACACATAACTAGAGAGATGTAGATGCACATGGTTTGAGTGATATTCTTGTGATATTGGCTATGAGATCTATGTTATCAGATATGATCTATTGACAAGATTCTTGGTACAAGTTGCTGGTATATGTTGCTACAGGTTATTGGTACAGGTATTTTACAGGTTATTGGTATAGGTTGACTGCAGGTTATTCGCATAGGTTGGTTACAGGTTGTTGGCACATATTGGTACAGGTTTACAGTGGAATATTTCATAGTGACATTGTGGCAGTGGTTTCACTAGTTACTTGACACTTATATTTCAAGGCGGTTGGATGAGGCAGGGATAGGTGGTTGTAGCCACCTTCCGGTTGTAGCTGGAGAACATAGAGGGTTGTAGCCTCCATTTGGTTAGAGCCAGAGAATTGGATAGTTGGATATTCCCTTAGGTTGTAGCTAGAAAATATAGGTGGTTGGAGCCTCCTTCCAATTGCATCTGGAATACAAAGAAATTTGGTGCTTACAATGAATGTAATTCTTAAATATATATAAGAAAAAATATTGTGTGGTTTTCTCCTGCATTGGGTTTCCACGTAAAAATATTGGTGTATTTTGTATTTGTATGATTACTCATTGTTCATGGTTTACTTATTCTACACTTGTAGAATGATATTGATAAATTGATCATAAAGATTAAAAAACACTTATATAATGTGGTTAAAAGGGATTGATAAGCTCTATTGTTGATTCAGCCCCTGCTCAGTAATCCAACAATTAATATCAAAGTAGGTCCTTCAAGAGACAATTCAACCACTAGAAGGAGATCATGGATTACTCAAAGATTTGGATACCATTTCTTGATGGAGAATATTATGACTTCTGGAGTAGAAGAATGAGGAAAACATATAGTCACTAGGATTTGATGTTTGGCAATCAGTGTTAGATGGACACAAAGCACCAAATGATCCTCTAATAGAAAAATGTGGAAATAAAATTGAAAAAAATAATTCAAGAGCTACAAGTGCACTCTTGAATGGTATGTGTAAATCAATCTACACCAAATTTATGCATTGTGACTCTGCAAGGACATCTAGGTCAAGTTGAATAATATATACGAAGGAGATGAGAAAGTGAAAGAAGCTAAACTTAAAATATTCAGAGAAAAATTCAAACAACTAAAGATGAATGAAGATGATAACATAGTTGCCTACTTTATACAAGTTGATGAAGTAGTAAACAACATCAAAGGCTTGGGATATGAGTTAAATGATTTGTTTGTTGTCAAAAAGGTATTGAGGTCTCTACCAATGATATTTGATTCAAATATTAAATCACTAGAAGAGAGAGATGATCTAGCTACACTGACCAAGGATGAGCTACATGGGACACTCACAACTTATGAGATGAGAACACAACAAGATAATATGATTATAAATGAAGCATCATTCAAAGAATCCAATAACTCAAAGAAGAAGGGAAAGAAAAAGGAAAAGTCAAATAGTAGCAACAGTGACATCTCAGAATATGATGAAGAAGTAGCAAATTCTTCAGAATACTGAAAAAAGCAACCGAGAAATATAGAATTAAGATATTATTGATTTTTTTTTATTTGATGGTATTGGTCATTTCGCTAAAAAAAATTACCATAAGAAAAAGAAAAGGAATGAATAATATGGTTCAAATAGAAAATAAACATACGAAGACAAAATAACCAAAAAAAAAATAAGAAAGTATTTTTCACCAAAGAAGACAACACCTCATCAGATGAAGATAAAGTCAGTGAAAGTAATACAGACATGGTTCTATTCATGGAAATAGAATATTTTGATGAAGAAGGCTCCAAAGAAGAATATGAAGAGGAAGAAGTTGATTATAGAGAGG
>ML778404.1:954506-994050 GCA_009831015.1 Picea engelmannii
TTCAAACAACCCCAAAAGTGTAGAACCCACAATTACAAAGAAGTACAGAAGAACATGCTAAACTAAAATTTGTCAAGAGGATCCAGTTGGAAGATGTGGGTGGCCACAAATATCTACCAGGATAAATCCTCCCCCCTTAGGAAGCAATGGTTTCCATTGCATTGAGTTCCCCCATCAGGTGATGAAAATTTTGTTGAATTTAGCCCCACGTGAGCCACTTTCCTTGGTGTAGGATTCACCCTAGTTGACAACCCGATAAATTTGGATCCTTTGTTGGTGATTTCCCTTGACATGTATGTCCACTATTTGATCAGTGAATGCTTGTTCCATGCAGTCAGGGTTGGGCTCCGTTGGTGTTAGTTGTTCTTGTTGATACTAAGAGGGGGCTTAATCAGTATCAAGTACAATTTAAAACCTTCTTCAACTTATAGTTAAACCATTCAACTATATCCAATGAGAAATGAACAATAGTATAAGAGTTACACCAATACACCACAATACACCATGCACAATATATGAGAAATAGTCAATAGTTATTGTTCAAGGGAAGTAATGACTTCCAAAGGTATCTACAACTTCCAAATGTAAAGGGAGGGATAAACCTCCAAGAGGAATATACAATCCTCCAATATCAAGAGAGAGTTGATCTCTCCATCCTTTCCCCTTCCTTCCACCCAAGAATATATGAGAGATAATAAAACTTTACATTAAATCATCACCATCAACCAATCATCACATAGAACCTGATAATGCTTCCTGAGACTTCTTCAATTTCTGCAATTCTTCAATTCTTAGAGTACTCTGATCCTGTATATAATATTACTCAATCTATTCTTTGAAACTCCTCCAAGTTTCACTCCTTGAATCCTCCCCAAAAAGAAGTTATAGAAAGAATGGTAGACTTTATTCAATTCTGGTCTATTCAGGAGACCAAACTTGTACAAAATGCCTCGTGCTCAATATTTAACATCTGATTATGAAAATTTCACACAAGAAACTAAAGTATGTACTCTTTCCAACGAAAATTTTCCCACATCATATGGATTCTCGATGAATAAGTTATGAATATTTTTCCCGGAACACCTATTTATTGACTAGCTTCAGGATTGGTCACAAACCCTATCTTCCACATAGTGTATCTCCATAATTATAGTGAATCAAGAGCTGAAATTTTTATCAGAGGTACCTTGATATGTATTATCAATACAATAGCTATTTCACCATATAAATTTTTCTAGAAAAACATTTATAGCAAAAATGGTAAGATGACCTAAAAATAACATACCTTAGAACACATCACCAAAAGACTTCATCCTCCCTTGAAATCCGTTCTTATTTACTTCTTATTTCCTCTGAAATTCGACTTGTATAAAAATGAATGTCATAATAGTTTAATCCTGAATGTGAAAATCGGTGACATTAGCTCCTGTACTGAAGAGTTGATAGGTGGTGGTGAAGTCTGGATCTTGTTGATAAATTTAGGGCCACTCATATGCCTCATGTCCATAGGAATGGAGCACAGTGGTGAGTGCATCCAAGGGAGGTCGACTTAGTATTCAGTAACATGATTTGTGCTCCCTTTTTTATACTTGATGTTGAGATGGGACTATTGTAGGTAGGTGGACCACTTATGATGGTGGTCATTTTGTAACTTCTTTTGTGTCTATATGAATTATAGAGGTTTGTGATCAGTGTGGATGATCGTCTCCTTTTCTAGAATGCAATGTTTCCATTGACAATAGGATTGTACAATGGAATAAATTTCCTTGTCATAGGTGGGGTATTTTTGGATAGTATCTTAGAGTGTCTCTCTATGGTATGCCACTAGATGACCGTGATGAGTGAGAACTGCGCCTGCAACATAGTCAAATGCATCAGTCTCAATCTCGAATGGTTGTTGCAGATCGAACAAGGAGAGTATTGGAGCTAAGAATAAGCAATGCTTCAGATCATCAAATGCTCATTTTTGTTCCTTCCACCACACGAACTGTTCCCTACTACCATCCTTGGTCACTTTGCTAAGGACCCATGCAATATGGGAGAATCCCAACACAAACCATTGGTAGAAGTTGGCCAGTCCCAAGAAGATTTGAAGATTGGTTAGTGTAGTCAGGGTTGGCCAGTCACGGATGACTTCAATCTTAGATGGATCAACATGTACCCCATGCTCATCAACAATGTAGCCCAAGTTTTGGAACCTGTTCATTCCAAAGGAGCATTTTTCCAAGTTGGCATATAGATTTTGTTGCTGTAGAGTGCTCAAAACCTTTTGAATATGCTGCATGTGCTCCTCCCAAGTTCTTCTTAAGATGAATATATCATCCAAATATACCACCAAAAAAGAGTTGGTGAAGGGTCTCAATACATCATCCATCAACCTCATAAAAGTGGTTGGTGTATTTGTTAATCCAAAGGGCATGACCATCCATTCGAAGAGTCCTTCTTTAGATTTGAAAGTTGTCTTTCATATATAAATTAGTTCAATGGGAACCTGGTGGTATCCATACTTGATTTCAATATTGTTGAAGAAATTTCCCCCCTTGAGTTAGCCGAGAAGGTCATCAATCCTAGGAATTAGGTACCAGTTTCTCACTGTGATTTTGTTTAATTCTTTGTAATAAATGAAGAGTTTCTAGTTCCCATTCTTCTTCTTCACCAATACAATCGGGATGTCACAAGGGGAGGAGTTGGGTCTGATGTTCCCATTTCGACAAATCTCTTGGATCTAATGCTTGATTTCGTCATTTTCCATCAGTGAGAAACGATAGACTGGTCCATTAGGCAGAGGTTCACTAGGGGTGAGATGAATCAGATGCTTGACCTAGTAGTGCATTGGTACCCTGGTGGGTGAGGAGAAGATGTCTCTGTACAATTCCACAATCCCGTCCACTTTATTTTGTTGCAAAGAGAGGCTCTATGTAGAGGCCACATATGTGGCAACGACCTTCATCTTATTGTGAGCACAGATAAAAAATAATAATAACTTCCTGATCTGTGAAATGACCTTACTGCATTGCTTAGTAGAGATTAAATAAATAGCGGTAGATGACGCTACCACTGGTATCCTGTACAATTGTCTATCCAAGGTAATAATAAAATTGTGGGGTCTAGACTCATACAAAACATGACGCTTCCAAAAATATGGTTGTAGACATAGATCCCCCTGCCCTCAGGCCGAGATCCCCTGAGGATCTTCACTACAACCACGTTGAGGGTTAACCAACCCCTTCGTTTAAGCCACTAAGGACTTTGGATTTCATGGGTTCATGATCCCTAATGTCGAGCTCCTTGACTCTTCTACTTGCCAAAACCCAAAATGTTGATATGCCAAAATATTTGACCACGTTCTGCTCCTGTATCGGGTTTTTTTCCTTTTTGGGGTTTCAGACTTCGCGATTTCACGAATCCTGTTATCAAGGTTCTTGACCTTTCCACCTTCTGAAACCTCAAATGCCAATATTCCTGAAATGCTTGGCTGCATCTACCTATACAACTGTATCATGTTTTGTGACTTCGGGGGTTACGGAACAAGGATTCCTGACCTCTTGTCTTCACAACTACTGAAATGCCAAAACCCAAAACGTTCAGCAGAAGGCTGGCTTCTATCAGAACGTTTTCCCCTTTTTGGAGTTTCGGGCTTCGTGAGTTTGCGAGTCCTTATGTAAATCTTCTGGCGCCCTAGCATCCACAAACCCCGAAACTCCAAAATGATATATTCAATGGGATCAACGAATATAAGCCACCCTTCGATCCGACAACCCATGTGATTTCATACTTTCGAGTACTGGGAGTCCAAGACTCTCGATCCCAGAACACTGTCCTCTTGGGTTCCTGTACCCCGAAATACCAAATTTTGGAAACGTCTCTTCACACTATTTTGTGTTTCACAACTTCGGGGGTTCTATTGTGAAGAGCCCTAATTCTTGTCAACGGGAATGTCGAAATCCCGATTCCTGAAATGTTGAAATACCACTTCACGATATCCTAGATCTCACAACTTCAAAATTCTAAGTGCAAGGGCCCAAGTTCCTTGTCCTCAAGACTTCTAGTATTCTGAATCCTGATTTTCCAAAATCCCAAAATGCTAACAAATATCCCGACGCGACTTCGGATTTCAGGATTTCCTCCTCAATGTTTTATGATCACTCGTCCTCAGGACCTCCGAAATCCCAAATTCTGAAGTTCCGAGATTCTGACATCATCACCCCTTGTCTTTGTACACAAAAAATATTTTCGCGTTTCGTGGATTTGACCAACCAAAGGTTTCACCCACACTTTGGATTTATGATCCCCGAAATGCCAAAATGATCTCAATGGTCAAATGATCGAAATCAATGATCCACATTGAATACTGCCTTTCGAAGGTGGATCTATCCAACACTTAACTTCCCCTGTAACTTCCTTGGATCCTACAGTCCTCTCTATTTGGGGAGTTCTCCTTGGAGAATTTCGACCGTTCAGTTCCCTCCTCAAGAACTTCTGCGAAATGAACTAATGTCCCCTCGTCATGACCTTCCTCCTACAAAGAAATTTCACTTCGCCTCCCTTTGAATACTTCAAAGGCACTACCCCATCTGAGCTTCTCTAACAACTTCAAATCACCAAAGAACTCTTGCATGCACTCCTTGCAGCAATCCTTCAATTACTTCTGGGTATTTGAACTCACGACTCTGTGCACTTTCTCTACAACAACAGTCCTTCAATCTCTCAACTTTAGTTAACAATATTCTAAGGATTCAACTAGCCTACACATGCCTTGCATGACCCTTGTGCTCAACTTTGAGAACAACAGTATCCGTCCTGAGCTTTCATAGATGAACTCTGAACCTTCGTCAATGCACACCTTCTAGATGTTTCACTGCACTCCTTGTAGGAAATTCTCACTCAGAATGAGAAACAATGGAAATGCATTTCCTCTCTCTCTCATTCTTTAAACACTTAACATGAAATCATACATACATAACATAACAACAAATGCATGAAAGAGAGAATAAAACAACCATAAGCAGATCAATTAGCATGTATACATAGAAAGAATCATAACACCATGAATCTGAATCAAAGATTCATATATTAATTCAGAACTTTTGTACATGGGTTCTCCTCTACAACTCTCCCGCTACAACTCTCTTCTTCGCTATTCTAATGTACTTAATTGATCTAATTCTAAATGATACAAAGATACAAAGACGAGGGTGTCTATAGTCATTTTCCTTCCTCTTCTTCTAAACTGTCTAATCTCTAATTCAAACCTACCTACTTTCATTAACTATGCATAAATGTCTTTATGTTCTTCAGATGATAGCCTATCGCTCATGATCTATTTACAATACGCAAGTAAACTTTCTTTTAACCATTACATTAATGCTTCAAAAACATTTTCAAAATGTGTAAAATGTATATTGCACTTTCCAGCTGTCTTCTACCTTCAGGCTTGCTTGCTACTGGCTGCTTGCGATGCTCTTGCATCATACTCCCTTGCTTGAAATTTTTTTCATGAACTCCTATTCATGAGATCTTGCACAGTCTATCCATGCTTCTGAATTTCTACTTCATCTTCTGAACTGCCATCTTCAACTGGATGTCCCTTCCATTTGACTAAGTATTCAAAATACTCTTTCCTCCTGGTCTTCATGTTGATTCTCTTGTCAAGTATACTTTCCATCTGTGGCTTTGCAGCTACAAGCATTTGTTTGGTCCACTGAACTTATGTCTATTCATTCTCTGCCCCTACTTCTTCAACTTTGTAAGGGTACAAATATGATATGTTTAATATCGGTGAAATTCCAACCCCATTGGGTAATTCGATCTCATATGCATTTGCCCCAAAGTTCTTCATGACTCTGCATGGTCCAATATTTTTCATTTTCAGTTTGTCATATGTTTCCCTTGGGAGCCTCTCCTTCCTCAAATGTGCAAGAAATAGATCACCAACTTCAAATTGAAGTTCTCTCATGTGTTGATCTACTCTACATTTATACTCTTGACTCGAATTTTGCAAATGTTCCCTCACTTGGGTGTGAAGTTCCTTCATTGCCTCTGCAAAATCCTCTGCACTAGCACTTCTGAATTAAGTCTGAAATAATAATCCATCTTGGATCATATATTCGGTCCATTGACTTATGTCCCTGAGAATTGGATTCTCAGATGCCTCATACGCCTCTTTGAAATCTAGGTCATCTCTGTATATGTCTTTGAGGTTATCAAAACCCAATGTTTTGACTCTGAACTCCTACATAAGCAAACATTTCCTGCTCAAAGCATCAACAACTTTGTTAGCAATTCTAGAAATATGTTTAATTACAAAAGTAAAATTTTGCATATATTCAACCCATTTAACATGTCTTTGGTTCAACTTCTCCTATTGAGTCACAAATTGTAAAGCATGATTATCGTTGTACAAAACAAACTCTTTCGGGACCAAATAATGTCTCCATTTCTTTAGCACTTGTATGACTGCATAAAATTCTTTGTCATATGTTGAATATTTAATCTTTGCTTCATTCATTTTTTCACTTAAGTATGCAACCGACCTGTCATCTTGGCTCAATATCGCTACAATTGCAAACCCACTTACATCACATTTGACCTAAAATGTCTTACTGAAATCTGGAAACACCAAAATTGGTTGTTTAGTAATCTTCTTTTTCAACAGATTGAAACTTTTCTCTGCTTCTTCTGTCCAGTGAAAAGACTTATGTATTTTCTTCACTTTGTCCATCATCGGTACGCTAAGTCCACTAAAATTTCTGTTAAATTCCTTGTAGAAATTATCCAATCCATGGAAGCTTGGAACCTCAAATACACTCTTTGGTGATGGCCAACTCTTAATCGCTTCTACCTTATATGGATCCATTTTTAGCTCATTTGCAGAGATAACATTACCCAAATAAATGAGTTATGTCCTCATAAATGTTGATTTCTTCATATTTATGAACAACTTCTCTTGCTGTAATCTCCTCATCACTATAGCTAAATGCTTTAAATGCTCTCGTTCAGTTTTCTTGAAAATCAATATATCATCAAGATATACAATGACGAATTTCCTATAAAATCCTTCAGGACTTCATTCATCAATCTCATGAAAGTACTGGGCACATTTGTTAAACCAAATGGCATAACAAGTCATTCATATAGCCCCTCATTCATCTTGAATGTCATCTTCCATTCATCACCTTCTCTCATACGAATTTGATGATATCTGCTTTTCAAATCAATCTTTGAAAAATATTTTTCGCCACTCAAGCAATCCATCAAATCATCCATCCTTTGCAAAGGAAATCTATATCTGATGGTAATCTTGTTGATTTCCCTCAAGTCTTTGCACATCCTCCAGCCTTCATCTTTCTTTGGGCTGAGCATCGTTGGAACAACGCATGGACTCAAGCTCTCTCTAATCAATCCTTTGTCCATTAAATATTGGACTTGTCTTTTGACTTCTTCATTCCCCTGTGGCATCAATCTGTATGTTGCTTTGTTCGGTAAACTGGCTCTAGGTATAAGATTGATGTGATGACTTATACTTCTGATCGGTGGCAACAAACAAGGTAGTTTGTCCACTACTATATCAGAAAACGCTTCCAATGACTTTTGGATTTCCTCTGGTGAATCATCCACTCTTGTACTGGTTAAAACAATTCTAGTTTTTGTGACCACAATAAATTGTGTATCTTCCTTCTTCTTAACCTCCTTAAGAAGTTCCTTCCCACTCATGAGAAGTACAATGTTTCTCACCTCTGGTTTCACTTTTTTATCCTTAATCGACAGGAACATGTGAGTTATCCCATTCTTCTCCAGGGTGTATGTGTTCTTTCTCCCATCATGAATCACATTCCTATCATATTTCCATGGTCTACCAAGCAATAGATGACAAACATCCATGGGAATAACATCACATAGTATTTCATCCTTATATCCTCCTATTTTAAACTCAACTAAACATTGTTTAGTGACATTTACCTGATGTGTTTTTTGTAGCCACGAAACTTTGTATGGGCTTGGATGTTCAATAGTATCCAACTCCATATTTTCTACCATCTCTGTAGATACAAGATTGTCTGTGCTACCACTATCCACGATGACTTTGCATACCCCGTCTTTGGTCTTGCAAGCAGTCCAAAAAAGTTTGTTCCTTTGGACTGGGTGTTCTACCTCTTTCTCTGGTTTCAAGATGTGTTTCCTCATCATCAATGATCTTTCGACCTCAGCATCATTTTCCTCAACATGTCATCCTTGTGATCCGTCAATGTGAGTTTCACCTCCTTCTTTCTTTCTATCTAGACATTCATAGGATTTATGTCCATTTTTTCCACAGGTAGAGGATTTTATTTCTCCACATTTGCCTCTTCCTCTTCCTTTGGTTCGAGGAAAATTATTTCTATTAGTATATTGTCCTCTGTGTGAGCTTCACCCTCTCTCAGTTTGAGTTTGAGGTTTCTTCCACTCTTCTTTAGATTTCTGAGTTCTTTCTTGGGCAATTTTTTTTCCTCGGGCTTGGATTTTTCCTTGGCCTCTTTGACCTTGCTTTCGGCTCAACTTCTTTTTAGCTTTCAGAGCCGTATGATAAGCATCCTCCACATTTCGAAGGCTCACCATGCTCATCTCATCTTGTATGTCATATCTCAGACCATTCATGTACCTGGCAACCTTTTCATCATCACTTTCCCAATGACCTACCCTGATGTTGATCTTGTAGAATTCTTCAGTGTACTCTTTCAGTGTCATCAACTTCTATCTCAAGTTCTACATTCTCTAAAACAGAGTAATCTGATAATCCTCGGGTATGAATTTGGCTTTCATCTTTGTAACCATTCTATCCCAACTTTTGATTTTTTGCTTGCCTTTGCATCGTTTGTCAGCCTGCAGTTCATCCCAACATAATGTTGCATGCCCTTTAAGTCTTGTGAGAACATGCTTGACTTTCTTGTTGATGCAGGAGCATTGCCAACACATCAAGTGAGCTAGTGCCGAAGCGAAGGACGGCTGGACAAGCGCCAACGCAATTTTTTTAAATTCTCTTGGATTTGATGCACGAACATAAATGTGGAAATTTAATGAAGCACACTTGTATAATGTAAATGTACCTTGAGTTATTTGCTCTATTCCTTAGTAGGTAGAAGGCATTTAAAGTAGCTAATGCAGGTAGATAGAATTTAATTCTACATTAGACAGTTTTAGAGTGCAAGAGGGAAATGGGGTATAGACACCCTCATTATGTATTCTAACATTATGGAAGATTATGAAGCATTGGAGCATAGGAGAATCAGAGAGCTGTGTAAGAACACCCATGTACAAATATTTGGATTAATAGAAGAGTTTGATTCAAATTCATGGTTTTTGTGTTTTTTCTCTGTATGTTGATGCTGAATGATATGCTCATTAATGTTTTCTTCCTATTATACATTTTCCTTATATCTTGTGTATATGATTTCATGTTTGAGTTGAAGTATGAAAGGAATCAGGAATGAGTTTCAATTGTTTCTCTATCTGAGCAAGAGTTCCTACAAGGAGTGCAGTTGAAGTGTCCGCAAGGAGTGCATTGACAAAGGGTTCACATAGGGTTGCTTTTGTTCTCATTCTCTCAAAAATGCAGTTGAGCAAAGGATTCATGCAAGGAGTGTGTAGTCCAAGTAAAGCTTCAGGGTTTTGAACCTGAGCAAATAATTTAGAGACTGTTGTTGCAGGTGTGCACAGGGTTGAAGGAATTTCAATACTCAGGAAGTGCTTGAAAGTTTGTCGCAAGGAATGCATGCAGGGATCTTCTGAAAGCTTAGGAAGGATAATTCCTTCGAAATCATTGAAGGAAAGTGCAAGGGAAGTTGTGATGTGAATTTGTAAGAAGCCTCGCAAGTTTCACACACAGGTGGATAAGTTCTGAAGGAGGAACACTTGAATCATTCTGTAGATTTCATCAGGAAGGACGGGCGGTAAGAATTCTCCGAGGAGAATTCATGAATTTTTGTGAGCCATCAGATCTCACAGAGAAGCAGGGAAGTTACAGCGCAAGCGTGGAGGGGTTCAAATCTCAGGAGGGGTAGAACCATAAATCCGAGCCATAAGGGTCGTTGGATCTACACGTGAATATCTCATATCGGGGTTTTGTTGGTTGAGACTCTGTGACCACTGCATTAGGAATCGAGATACCACGAAACACGATATTTCGATAGACAAAGAATCATGTGGGCCACAAGAGTTAGCGAGTGGATAGGTGGCATGAGTTATCGGAGTTTCATGGCGAGAAGTCTCAAAACATTTGCATCTGGATTCGCGATACCGTGAAGTCCGAAATCTCGATAGAGGTGATGGGGTGCTGAAAATTCAAACTCACACATGTGTCAGAGTTTCGGTGTATCGGGCATCGAGAGTCGGGGATACAAACTACTCGACATCACGAGTGCCAAAATCATGATAGAGGAAATCCTGATAGGAAAAGGTCAACATTGACTGTCATCGGATATCGGGGATTCGAGGGTCGAATGTTCGACCACTGGCCTCGCGAATTCACGATGTCCGATCTCCTGATTGTAAAGAGGAGATCCCGTGGAGAGTCTTTTGTGGGTGTGGATTTCCCGATAGGGAAATAGAAGGACCGATTAGTGTTCTCCAGGCTGTGAGAAAGAAAAGGTCTTGTGTCGACGTGGCCTTTCAACCTGCGGGTTGAGAGGTAGCGGGGCATCGGCATCATCTGGTATCAGAGAACAGAAAGATTCTTTTCTTTCTGTAGCAGAGGAAGAATAATTCACCATGCCGCCCAGGAGAAGGGACGCGCAGACACCCGATCCAGAGGAGAGGGAAATGCCGAGAAGAAGAGGTAGATATATGATAGATCCAACGATGGAGAGAGAGATGCGTGATCTATGAGCTAGACTCAAAGACATGGAGACAGTGCAAAGATGCACAGCCAGTGCAAGGGATCTCAGTGATTCCGAAAGTGAAGCTGAGGCTGAGCGAGAAGAAGAAGTTGCAGTTGAAGATGCATCAAAAGAGCATTTGATAAGAGCTATTGCAAGGATGGGTGCAAGAGAAAAGATGGAAATTCCAGATTATGGGGGAAACTTGAATGCAGAGGAGCTTCTAGACTGGATTAGAGCTCTAGACACATAATTTGACTATGAAGATGTCGAAGAAGACAAGAAGGTCAAGCATGTTGTCACAAGATTGAAAGGACATGCAACATTGTGGTGGGATGAACTACAATCTGACAGACACTACAAGGGAAAACATAAGATCAAGAGCTAGGATAGAATGATCGCAAAGATGAAGGCGAAATTCATCCCTAGGGATTATCAAATTACTCTGTTTAGGAGGATGCAGAACCTGAGACAGAAGATGATGACAGTGAAAGAATACATTGAGGAATTCTATAAACTGAACATCAGGGTAGGTCATCGGGAGAGCGATGATTTGAAATTTTCCAGATATATGAATGGCCTAAGATATGATATCCAGGATGAGATGAGCATGGTAACCATCCGAACAGTGGAAGATTCTTATCAGATGGCTCTGAAGGCTGAAGAGAAGCTGAGCCGAAAACAGAGTTAGAGGGACCGAGGTAGAAGTCATCCCAAAGGCAAATCAGTTGCCCAAGACAAATATTATAAGCCCAGAGAAGACTAGAAGAAACCTTAGACTCGAACTGAGAGGGGTGGAACCTCATAGAGAGGGCAACATAATGAGCAGGGAAGTGATTATGCTGACAACAACACTTTTCCTCATACTAGAGGTAGAGGAAGAGGTGGAGTAATAACATGCTTCACATGTGGGAAGAATGGGCACAAGCCGTATGGGTGTCCATATAAAAAGAAAGAAGGTGGAGAAGCTCACATCATCGAAGCACAGAGGCGGGAGTTGAGGCAGAAGACGCTGAAGGTAGAAGATCGTTGATGATGTGAAAAGTCCTTTTGACACCAGAGAAGGAGGTGGAGAGTTCAGTCCAAAGGAACAGACTTTTCAGGACTGCTTGCAAGTGTTACTGGATAAATATTTAGGTGTAGACACTAACCGATCTCTCTAGATCCACCTGGATCTAGAACAAATCAAGATAGAACATGACTCTTTCCCTAGATTTTGACCATTGAATTAACTAGGAGGCAAGAACGAGTAACATACCTTATAATCGCTTCCTATGGTCTTTGTTGCTCCTGCTTCACAACAATGCTCTCATGCAGTCAAGACCAAGACAACACAAACCAACCAAAGTGAAGAAATCATAATCAAGGAATAGCCAATAACTTTAGCAGGAGAAATCTATGTATATGATCAAGGAATTATATAATAAAGCGGAAATAACTTTATGGGAGAGGGACATATTACTGTATCATATTGATGGAAAGTAAAGATTACAACCTTAGCCTTGATGTCGCAAACTTCCTTTCTATGGCCCTTGGCTTTGACACACCCACTTGCTCACTTGCATGAAGAATATCAAAACCCTTATGATGTCTTCACTAGAGTTTCCTAGCCTGTTGTTCAATCTTCAATCCTTCACACAATTATTTCACTAATTCTCCAATGAATCTCGCTTAACCTTGTTTGGTTAACCTTTTCCATGAGAATTCCCTCAATATATAGAAAAGAATGAATTAGTTACTTGGATAAGAATGATCCCAAAATATCAGGGAATCCAGTACTAGGATAACCATTCAAATGCCATCTCATCCTTCTAGAATATTCCCTTCTATAAGCATCGAAAATTCATCATTTTCCTTGCTTAAGAAAGAGTTCGCACCCTAGCAGTTCAACACAGTGTGAAATTCTCACACCCTGGCTTAAGGTAGCCTGCGAGAATCATGCATTCTTGTAGGAAAATGTATTAGCAGGCTGCGAACCTCCTTCAAAAATGATATTTCTGGAAAAAGAAGAAAGTAACTTTTCTCAGGAGAAAGTTCTTATGAAGAGCCTGAGTACACCATCATCAATACATCATCATGATGACCAAAATCATGGGTAACAGAATTCCCCCCAAAGTATGAGAGTGGAACTAGTGACAGTCGATAGACTTTGTAAGTTGCATGTGTGTGTCGAGAACCAGGAGCACACCTAATCGGAAACCTGCGAACAACCAAGCATCTGCAGAATATCATATATATCAATTCTGAGGTAGGAATTCCCATACTCAGATCACAGAATGATGACATTATAGACCTGGGTCATGGCCACCAATCATACACTATGGATCCATGCCGTCAAAATGTAGCATAGCCACCAGAATACACTGTGAATCTATGCGAAAAATTTCAAATCAAGACGAAATAGCCATGAGACATACACAGTGGATCTATGTGTCGCAAATTATTCATACTCCATCGCAACCTGGATCACAAAGATGATATCCAAGGTCTTCAATTTCATCACCCAAAGTACAAATCTAACCATGTGATTACATGTGTTGAAGTTGAACTTGGTAGAAACCACTTGATTACCGGTCATTGATGAAACTGTTAACAAGTGCGAGGGAAATCACCATTGAGGTCAATGACTCCCAAGGTACCATAGTACAATCCATCGAGTGTGAATAAATGAATTGAAGTCAAACATCTGATAGAATCTTTCGATCAGGGGTCAATGATGTAAACCCACTATTGAAAGCGAGGAAACCTGCCATTGAGGCATGCAAGCTCCAAGGTACCAAACAATTTCTAAGTCTTGATTCCGGATAATGAGATGAATTCGACGGAAAAAAACTCATCACAGGAGGGCCTTGATGTATCCCCCATCAACGACATGAAATGAGTAACATATTTTGAAGTTGGAACAGAGTATGATGTGAATTGGACTGGACACAAGGAAGGCCGACATGGAGAGAACGAATAACTGCATATGGCCGACTCAATATAGGTTTCATATGGACTTCTCTTGAACATATAAACGAAACGACCAATGATTCGGAAGCATTGACTCAAAGACAACACATGGAATGACCTTGTAATCAATCGAATGAGAGACAAATGGATTTCCCAAACCAGCTTCAAGTGATGAATAGGGGGTGTCATGTATAATAGCAACACTTACTGCCAATCAATACGATGATGAAAACATATCCCTTTCCCAAATTTCCCCCCACCATTTCTGGTGAGTACCTCTTTATTTTTACGCAAGCTTGAGAAGGATAACATATGCTTGTTGATATAAGCTCATCCTTCAAATGAGTCCCTCTGAGTATGTTTAACGAACCCTAAGAAGGAGTGGTTTGGTCCCATCACAGGTCTGTCAATGTTTGTTTAACGAGTCCAGAGATAGAAAACGCAAAGGTTTTTCAAGATTATAGAGTTTGGAAAAACACTTAAAAGAGAACTCTCTCAGTTCTTTTTTTGTAAAATAGTTTGGATGAGACCGAAAAAGAGATAAATTATCGCTCACCAGACGCTTACTTCAAATACTTTATCAAGCGTGAAAATAGCAAGGTCACTCGGTGATCTTTTCATATTTAGAGAGTCTGAAAAGAGCTTAAAGAGAACTCCAGGGGGGTTTCGTTTTCGTATAACCTTGTTGAGCCCGAAAAAGTGATAAAAGTATGCTGGATCACGTTCTTATGTATTTACGAGCGCAAGAATAGACAAAAATGACACTCGAGGTTTTTATGTAAAAACCATAAAAAATGATCAAAAACACGCTATAACAAAGAAAAACATGTCCGTAACTCTGAATTGAAACATCAAAGTTATCACGCCTGCAAGAATTACACTCAACATCACATTAGTGATTAAGGTTTAGTTGATAAATAATCATAAAAAACCAAAATGATATAGTAAAAGTAAATAAAATGAGTAAATACTCTTTTTTACCACATCATTTTACATTTCGACTATTGAGCTCAAAAAACCCCTCTTTTACCCTCCAAGTTTGGCGTCAATTTGTGGGAGCTACGAGAGACCATTCATCGAGCCATCTGTGACATTAAGGTAAGCTCTTCGTCCTTGACCTTTTCATGGTTTAAATTTGTAATTTCATTGGTTAAATTCTCAGTTTTAAGTTGATTTTTTAAGCCCTATATGCGCACTGCCATTCTCGCAGGCAGCCTATTCGAGGCTTGCGAGAATGATGCATTCTCGTAGGTGAGCCTTAAGCCACCTGAAAGGTTCTCATACTGTGTACATAGGGAACCTGCGAGAACCGCAAAGCCCAAATTTTTTAAAAAATTTTAGCCAATGAAAAAGATCCAAAGCATGAAAATAGTTATTAATCCTCTTATTGTGTTCCTTGTGCAAATAATTGGTCAGCAACATGGTGCTTGAGTGGCGTGAAAGGAAACATGAAGAGGATAATTCAATGGCCGAAAATCATCCACCTACCATAGCAACTTTGAGATATTGTGGGCTCTTGAAGTACTTTCACATCCCAGGCATGAGGGCCCAAGTCAGACTATTAGAGTACATGGTCCGTATGTGGGACCCAGATCAGCAGGTGTTTTGTGTGGGGGTCCACACACTATCCTTAGACATTGAGGACATTTACTTCTTGACCGGATTGTCCCGACGGGGGTACTATGTGAGTCTGACTAGTAGTAGAGGTGGTGGGCTACTGATGAGTGAGTATTGTTGTATACACTACGTACCCGAGGCCGAGAGAAAAAAAGGAAAAGTGGCTATCTAGGGGGGTAACAGACTTGACCCTCCGTACTATCCTTTTCACTATAGCTTGGATGGATGGGAGTTCTGCTCTTCATATGGCACTATAGAGCTACTTCTAGTACGCTATTGAGTGTATTGAACCTCGAGTGTTCAACTGGGCAGATGTTGTGCTACGCAGTATAAAAAGGCAATTGACCAAATGTAGGTGCGACAACCTGAAGCAATTCGGGTATGGATCTTTGCTGGTATCTTTCTTCCTAGAGTGGGTCCCATTACTGAGGCTACAAGTGGAGTCGAATTTACCATCTCCCAGGGATCCGCGGATGCTGAGATGGTGTTGGCTCATGGCCCGGCACGTAACAGTACCAATCATCAGATATGATGATACCTTCTTTGACTGACTTCAACCACAGATGTTGATGGTTGATGACAATGCTTATGCTGGGCTGGATTTTCGAGGAGATCTGGATTTGGTATTACCAGAGGATGCTCAGTGGGGTGACCTTAGTAAGAAGTACACACATTTTCTCTTTTTAAATGTTTTTGAATTTTTTATCATATTCAAATGTTTTGTTTTATGTGTTCATCCAAAGAATAATACAAAATTGTTTGTTGATAACATAGATGTTGGACCATATAGACCTCCTGGCACTTCTCCTATCTAGAGGCGAGGAGAGGTAGCAACAACACCATAGTATGCTAAGGATTATCAGGTGGTGGAACATAATTTAGAGGGTCTGACTGTAGACATTCCAGACATGACTCTGGAAGAGGTTCCATGACGCGATCAACGTCATACTTTAGGGGTCTCAGAATCTATGAGTCGTCTTCTCCATAGGGTTGCTAGGGAAATCGTGTGTTACCATGAACGTCATCCATGACGTCACTTTGTAGAAGCTATGAGCTTCAAATTTTGACATTTTGGTCTTTGGACAAAATTTTTGTAAAAAACTCTTTTATATTGTTATATATACATATGGCTTCTACTAGTGTACTTTATATTGTGTGAATTTTGATGTGCTTGATTTATAAATGATTCAAATGTTTGTCCAATACATAATTAGCCAATGAATCTGTTAATGTATTTAGACATCTAGGAATATGTTGATATTCAATGTGATCAAAATAACGTTCCAAGAGGCGAATTCGCAAATACACACGTAACAAAGTAGGACTTTGAATAGAGTAGAAATTACTTAACAGTAGTACTACAAGCTGCGATTCAAGTCGCACAACCAAATGACGAATTCTGAGCGAGATAACATCAACCAATAATTCATTAATGGCACTATACTCTGCAATATTGTTGGTTGCACGGTCGAGGCACACACCTCGTAAAGATACAAGTTCATTTGTTGGGGTATAGATTGCCCACGTAGCAGAAGCAAGATTCTGAGTACTACGACTAGCACCATCAGCGAAGCCAATATAGGGTAGCAAAGACTCCGACATCTGGAAATCAAACACGTCACATAAGGGCAGAGACCAGATAATGACAAAAGAAAAATATAGTAACACACACAAAGTATGATACATTAAAATACAGGTACTTATGCACAAATGATTTATGCATAGTACTTCTTCAAGTACAACCCATTCCTGGGTTCACTCAAAGGGATACCATCATAATCGACCAATTCATATTCTCCCTTTTCCAAAACCTGACAAACGATATAAGAACCTCGCCACAAAGGTTCGAATTTCCCATCTCCTAACAAATCTCGATCCTGTTCATAGAGAAGAATAAGATCACCTTCAGAGAAAACATGAGGCTTGACATGCTTGTCATATTGGGCCTTGACATGCTTTTTATAGGCTTCTATTACTAGAGTGGCGTCACGTCGAGTTTCATCTAATCACATAAGATACAATAGACGTTCTTCTACATCATAAGTGTTGGGTAGGAGTTCGACAACTAGCTTCAGAGAAGGTATCTCGCATTCTATAGGAAGAATGGCTTCTACACCATAGACTATACGAAAAGGCGTAAACCCAATAGCGGACTTGACAGATGTCCGGTACACCCACAATGTCGAAAACAACATTGTGTGCCAACTTGTTTTATGAATTCCTATCATCCGTCGAAGCATAATTATGACAATTTTGTTGATCACTTCGACCTAGCCATTAGCCTGTGGATAATAGGGTGTTTAGTTATCATGGTGAAGACCCAACTTTTCCGTGAGTTCAGACATCATAAAATTCCTAAAGTGGCTACCGTGATCAGTGATGATAGCTTGGGGAACACCAAAATGAGCTATGACGTGATTAAAAAGAAACAAAGCTACAGTCTTTCTAGTATTGTCAAATGTCGGCATCGCCTCGGCCCATTTCTTAAAGTAATTAATGGCTACAATGATGTAACCATACCCCCCAGCCAAGTGAGGGTGACATGTCATGAAATCGATGCCCCATTTTGCAAAAGGACCAACTGAGACCACAGGATGAAGAGGAGCAGGATGTGACCGAATTTTTTGATTGTAGGTTTGGCAGGCATGGAATTTCTGAATGGCAGTAATGCAGTCATTAAACAAACAAGGCCAAAAATAACCTACGCGTAAGATCTTCTGGGCAGTAGCATACCCAGACATATGACCACCACATGCTCTAGAATGGCAGTCATTCAGAGCTTTCTTGGCTTCGTTGAACGTCAAACAACATTGAAAAATAGAGTCAATTCCTCGATGGTAAAGAGTATCCCCGAGGATAATGTATTGAAGAGCATGATAGTAGATACGACGTCGTTCAGTACTAGACAAAGCAGGCCGAAAATTCTGGGATTGGAGATAGATAATGATATCCCCATACCAAAGATCATAAGTGATAATAAGGAAAAGAGATTCATCGGGTAATGAATCGACTGCTACATTTTTCGTTGCAGAGTGAGGAAAATATCATATCAACTCAGCAAAAACTAAAGACTTCTTAGACTTGGCATGATCGAATTCCAAGTCAAACTCCTGGAGTATGACAATCCATTTGGAGTATTTTCCCCCTAGAAATTGACATGTCAAAATATGTTGCATAGGGTTGCAATGAGAAATCACTATAGTTTTCTGTGAGAGGATATAGTGTCGAAAGCATTGGATGGCTTGAACGGAAGCCAAGGCCATTTTTTCGACATGTTGACACTTGATTTCAGTGGGTGTGAGACTTCGACTCAAGTAATAAACAACATGTTCATCGTGCACATCATCCTCTTGGACGAGAACCATGCCAATAGTGTACTTCGAGGCAGCAAGATAAAGGAAATAATCACGACTGTAATCAGGAGGAAAGAGAAGCGGAGCTCGCGTTAGGGACAACTTCAAAGATTAAAAAGAATTATTGGCAATGGTATCCCAGATGAAATCAGAATATTTCTTAAGTAGCCGCGTAAAACCACGAGTAATCTCGGTGTAATTAGGGATGAAACGACGAAGAAAGTTTGCTTTCCCCTACAAACTTTGCAACTAGTGCAATGTAGAAGGAGGAGGGAGATTAAGGATCGCCTCAACCTTAATAGGATCCACCTGGATCCCTTGACGCGAAACAATAAAACCGATAAGACGACCGGATTCTACACAGAAAATGCACCTATGAGGATTTAAACGTATCTGGTAGAACCGACAGCGAATGAAAATGGTGCAAAGGTGGGTAGGGTGATCAACTCTGGGCATAGAATGAGCTGGAAAATCATCCAAATAGGGTTGAACGATATTCTTTATATCATGAAAGGCATAAGACATAGCGCTTTGAAAAGTGGCGCCTGCATTATTAAGTCTGAAAGAGAGTTTCCTATAGGCAAAAGTACCCCAAGGACAAATAAAGGAAGTCTTATGTTGGTCCTCAAGAGTAATGTTAATTTGATTATAGCCAGAGAAACAATCCATGAGGGATAAGATTTCATTTCCAGCACAGTCATCGACAATCTGATCGACGAAAGGGGTAGGAAAGTTGTCTTTCGGACAAGCTTTGTTAATATCCCTATAATCAACACATACACGAATACTGCCACCTTTCTTGTCAATCGGGACAGGATTGGAAACCCGTTCTGTAAGAGCCACCAGATAAATGACGCTGGCTTTCAAAAAATTTTCAACTTCAAGCTTGATATAAACTTCTTTACGTGGAGGAACTAGACGAAGGCATTGTCGGATGGGTTTAGCACCAGAGTATGTATTTATTTCATGTAGCTCCAGGCGAAGATGTCACGAAATTCTTTGAAAAGAGACATATAGGTGACGATTTTGTCGGAAGAACATGAAGCTCTAATATGGACATTTTCAATAATCCCAGGTTTGATGGATACGTCAATGGGAATCGTGGGTGAGATATCATGTGTAGTCACGGGAACCGTCGAGATGACAACAACGGTTGACGGAGTTGATATCCATTGGTAGTTCTCAAGAGTGTCTTGTTCCAGAAAGAGTATGGAACAATGATGCCCATCATCCCAAGGGGTGTCCTCCATGATGGACATGATTATCTCGTGAATCGGAAAAATAAAACGAAAAGGATCGGGAGATAACTCATCAAGAGAGGGGGTAGAAAGTGTTTCCGATTGAATGGTCTGATAGGTGGATTCAACCGGACTTAATAGAATTGTGTTACTGAAACAAAAATGATCTCCAAGGTCAGGGACTATCCAAGGGTCGGAAGATGCAGGAAGTTTGTGAGGCACGGTGGAAATCATGTTGATAGAAGCAACTGATGGGCATGGAACATCAGGCGGTGGAATGGGGAAAATACCCATTAATGAGGAGTCCTTTAAAAGTTCGACACCAACATTCTCATAACTTGGCGGGGTTTTAGCAATAAATGGCATGTTTCCAGTATGAGTATCATAATTGAAGAGGGCAAGTTGGTCAACGGTAATAACCTTTCCTTGATGAGGGAAATGTACTACACGAAAAAGGGTTGACACAACGACGCACATGGAATCAATCCAGCTACAGCCAAGCAGAAGATTATAATCAAGAGGAGCGTCAAAACTTCCACTTGAACTTGGACCGTTTTACCTTCTAACGTGATAGGCAATGAAGGGAGAACACCGTAAGGCTTAAAACCAGAGCCATTGAAGGCTTTAAGAGTGTTTTTGGATTCATTCAAAGGAGGAGAGCCAATGTCTTTTCAACAAGCAAGAGACATAACACAAGTCGAGGCACCCTCTTTGATAACAGTTCGACAAATGTTCTTGTCAGAGACAACAACTTGGATTTGAAATGGAAGTTGAGGGGGTAACCTTGGAATGTGATCTTCCAAGTCAAAGACTATTAAATTCATATCTGTCGGGTCAATTCCACCTATAGATTTCAACAGTGCCTTTCGTTGTGTGGGACAAGACTAAAGGACTTCAAGGGCTGACATCGTTGAAGGTGCTTGGGCCAGATCTTCAACAATGTTGTAGTTTTGGGCCACACGAGAATGAGGATTGAAAGCCGATTTCCGAACGACACCCTCAGGGGGGGGTTACAGAACTGTGTCAAGTCTCGATCGTTCAAGATGAAGAGGACCTTTAGTAGGTGGATTCATTAGAGAGGGTTGTACCAAAGCAGGAGGTAAATTGTCAACCTTCTCTTTAGATGGAGAATAATCTTTGGCTCGAGTCGTGAGTGCAACGCTATTCTGCTTAGAATCACTAGTACACATCAAAACATATGATGTAGTAGAAGAGGATGGTTGGTCGTGAATGACCAACTGAGCCTTTTGTTGAGACGGGAAGGGTTGGGACAAGACAGCCGGAGTAGATGGTTTCGGGGCTCCCTGAAGGAACTTAGTAACCTCGGCATGTCATGGAGAATCCTTCGTATAGTGATCATCATCACAGATAAGGAAAGGATATTGGGGTTTGCACTTATCCCGGTCATCAACAGGAGTAGTTTTAGGTTTCTCTGCTTGAGGATTATTTTTGCCCTCCTTATTCTTGCCTCTCCCCTTTTTAGATTTGTTTTTACTGGCCGGGGTAGATTGGACAACATTTACCTCAGAAGTTTTGCCGGTGGGAGTGGTAGGAGACAAAGCATTTTGAACATTAGAAGAAACCAATTTAGGGTTTGTGCTTAAAACAGAATGTGTTTGGGCTTGTGCAGTACCAATCACACCGTTAGCAGCATGCAAAGCAGCTGGAGCAGTTGAAGTGCTGGAAGTATTAGGACGAGGTAAATCGGGTAGTAAATCATAAAGAGTTCCCATTTGTGAATAAACGAGATCAAGACATTGAGCACAACTTATAGCCTTCTCTTCCGTGATGACACCACCCATGGAAATCTCCTTACCGATTTCGTTCACAAAGGATTTTGTAAACCATTCCACCAGCAATTGATCGGGGAGCTCAAGTTTAATGAGACGTCGTCTCCTTCGCCACTCATGGATATGATAAGATATATGAGTTCCTTTACTTTGTTTGAAGGAAGTCAAAATCTTAGTCACTGTATCATAACAGATCGGTAACTAGTAATGCATAAGGAAAGCCATAGCTAAAGTGTTAAAATCAGAGAAGAAACCTCATGGCAATTCAATATACCACTTCGCAACAGAACCAGTAAGGGTTCGTTGAAAAATACGTAATCGAATAGAGTCATCCATCAACGAGTTGGATGAACACCATAGGTGAAAAGTCATAACATGATTGTTTGGGTCCTCTCCCACTTTACCGTCAAATTTAGGAATGTCTGAAGGAAGCTTGGCTGGCATAGTAGGCCATTGGGAAGAGTGATGAATAGGATCATTTAAAATCCTAGACAAATCTGGCAAATCCAAAGTAGTGAGAAAAGGTAACTTTTGATTCACCTATGGGTACTAGTGGCTTTGGGGTGGAAGCCATGTAGGCAAACCAGTATGACCGTAAGCAGTCTGCACATGATGAGAAGACCTAGGCAGATTCGGTGGTGGTTGTAGAGGATAGTAACTCAAGGAATTGTAACCTTGAGTGGGGACATGAGTTTGACCATTCATACCCCAAATAGGATTGGGTATCCCCAGTATGGTCGCCAATTTTGTTACTGGATAAATCCTTAGGTGCAGACACTAACCAATCTCCCTAGATCCACCTGGATCTAGAACAAAGCAAGACATAACATGACTCTTTCCCTAGATTTTGACCATTGAATTAACTAGGAGGCAAGAACAAGTAACATACCTTATAATCGCTTCCTATGGTCTTTGTTTCTCTTACTTCACTCCAGTGCTCTCGTGCAGTCAAGACCAAGACAAAACAAACCAACCAAAGTGAAGAAAGCACAATCTATTTGATAGTCAATCTATGTATATGATCAAGGAATTATACAATAAAGTGGAAATAACTTTATGGAAAAAGGGACATATTACTGTATCATATTGATGGAAAGTAAATATTACAACCTGAGCCTTGATGTCACAAACTTCCTTTTGATGGCCCTTGTCTCTGACACACCCACTTTCTCACTTGCATGAAAAAGATCAAAACCCTTATGATGTCTTGACTGGAGTTTCCTAGCCTGTTGTTTAAGCTTCAATCCTTCACACAATTCTTTCACTAATTATCCAATGAATCTTGCTTAACCTTGTTTGCTTAACCTTTTCCATGAGAATTCGCTCAATATATAGGAGAGAATGAATTAGTTACTTGGATAAGAATGATCCCAAAATATCAGGGAATCCAGTACTAGGATAACCATTTGAATGCCATCTCATCCTTCTAGAAGATTCCCTTCTAGAAGCATCGAAAATTCATCTTTTTCCTTGCTTAAGAAAGAGTTTGCACCCTAGCAGTTCAACAGAGTGCAAAATTCTCACACCCTAGCTGAAGGTAGCTTGCGAGAATCATGCATTCTCGCAAGCAAATGTATTAGCAGCCTGTGAACATCCTTCAAAAATGATATTTCTAGAAAGAGAAGAAAGTAACTTTTCTCAGGAGAAAGTTCTTATGAAGATCCTGAGTACACCATCATCAATACATCATCACGATGACCAAAATCATGGGTAACAACAAGACCAAGGATAGGGTATGCAAGGTCATTGTAGACATTGGTAGCACGGATAATCTCATTTCTACAGAGATGGTAGAGAAGCTGGAGCTGGAGACGACTGATCATCCAAGCCCATACAGAGTTTCGTGGCTACGAAAAGGACACCAGGTAACTATCACTAAACAATGTTTAGTTGAATTTAAGACAGGAGGATATAATGATAAGATCTTATGTGATGTCATTCCTATGTATGTTTGTCATCTATTGTTGGGTAGACCATGGCAATATGACAGGAATGTGATTCATGATGGGAGAATAAACACATACACCCTAGAGAAGAATGGGAGGACACAAATGTTGCTTCCAATTAAGGATAAGGATGTGAAGCCGGAAGTAAGCAACACTGTACTTCTCATGAGTGGGAAGGAACTTATTACAGAGGTTAAGAAGAAGGAAGATCCACATTTCATTGTGGTCAGAAAGACTAGAATTGTTCTGACTAGCATAAGGGTAGATGATTTACCAGAGGAAGTTCAGGAACTGTTGGAAGAGTGCGTTGAAATTATAGTGGATGAATTACCTCATTCGTTGCCACTAATTAGAAGTGTGAGTCATCATATTGATCTCATACCATGAGCCAATTTTCCAAACAAAGATGCGTACAGATTGATGCTGCAAGAGAATGAAGAAGTTAAAAGGCAAGTCCAGGAGTTGTTGGACAAAAGTTTGGTCAGAGAAAGCTTGAGTCCATGTGTTGTTCCAACAGTACTCAGTCTGAATAAAGATGGAGGCTGGAGGATGTGTACTGACTCGAGGGAGATCAATAAGATAACCATCAGGTACAGATTTCCATTGCCAAGGATGGATGATCTGATGGATTGCTTGAGTGGAGAAAAGTATTTTTCAAATATTGATTTGAAAAGCAGTTATCATCAGATCTGCATGAGAGAGGGTGATGAATGGAAGACAACACTCAAAACCAACGAAGGGTTGTATGAATGGATTTTTATGCTATTTGGCTTAACAAATGCACTGAGTACCTTCATTAGGTTGATGAACAAAGTCTTGAGGGAGTTCATCGGAAAATTGTCATTGTGTATTTGGATGACATACTGGTTTATAGTAAGATAGTGGAAGAGCATCTGAAGCATTTGGCTATAGTGATGCAGAAGATACAACAGGAGAAGCTATTGATAAATATGAAGAAATCCTCATTTATGAAGACAGATCTCATTTACTTGGGGTTTGTTATTTCTGCAAATGAGTTGAGGATGGATCCAGATAAGGTGGAGGTAATCAAGAATTGGCCATCACCGAAGAATATATTTGAGGTGAGAAGTTTTCATAAATTGGCTAGTTTCTACCAAAGGTTCATCAAGAATTTCAGTGGAATTAGTGCAACGATGATGGATACAGTGAAGAAAAGACACAAGTATTTTCACTGGACTGAAGAGGCTGAGAAAAGTTTTAATATGTTGAAGAGGAATATTACAGAACAACCAGTTCTGGTGTTGTCGGATTTCCAAAAGACATTTCAAGTGAAATGCGATGTGAGTGGATTTGCAATCGGGGTAGTATTGAGTCAGGAAGACATGTCGATAGCATACTTTAGCGAGAAGCTGAATGAAGCAAAAGTGAAGTACTCCACTTATGATAAGGAGATTTATGCTATCATCCAGGCATTGAAGAAATGGAGGAATTACTTGATTCCGAGGGAGTTTGTTTTATACAGTGACAATCATGCACTGCAGTTTGTGACTCAACATGAAAAGTTGAATCAGAAACATGTCAAATGGGTTGAGTATATGTAGAATTTCACTTTTGTGATAAAACATATTTCGGGTACTGCTAACAAAGTTGTTGAAGCTTTGAGCAGGAAGTGTTTGTTGTTGCAGGAGTTCAGAGTCAAAACGTTGGGTTTTGATGATCTCAGGGACATGTACGCAGATGATCCAGATTTCAAGGAGGTGTATGAAGCAACTGAGAATCCAATTCTCAGAGATAGAAACCCATGGATAGAATACATGATCCAGGAAGGATTGTTGTTCAGGGGCAATCAACTGTGTATTCCGAAATGCTCCATGAGGGAGAATCTGTTGAAGGAGAAACACAGTGGAGGATTAGCAGGACAATTTTGTCATGACAAGATGTTTGCAAAGATGAATGAGTCATACTTTTGGACAGGAATGTGAGATGATGTCAAGAGTTTTGTGGACAGATGTAGAATTTTCCAGCATTCAAAGGAAAGGAAGCATAATGCAGGGTTTTATCAACCATTGCCCATACCAGAGAGGCCATGGGATGAAATTAGAATGGATTTTGTATTGGGGTTGCCAAGAACACAAAGAGGTGTTGATTCAATATTTGTGGTCATGGATAGATTTTCCAATATGGCACACTTCATTCCATGTCAGAAAACCAGTGACGCAACTCACATTGCGAACCTATTTTTCAAAGAGGTCATTCGACTTCATGGGTTGCCGAGGAGTATAGTTTCGGATCATGATACGAAATTCATAGGGAATTTTTGGAGGACGCTATGGAAGAAGATGGGAACTAACTTTCCATTCAGTTCAACTTATCATCCTCAGACATATGGATAGACAGAAGTGGACAACAGAAGTCTGGGAGACTTGCTGAGGATCTTGGTGACAGAGCACCATAGCCAGTGGGACAACATATTACCATAGGCAGAGTTTGCGTATAACGACTTGGTTAATAGGAGCACAGGCCATAGTCCATTTTAGATTGCCTATGGCATGCAGCCGAGAGGAATTTATGAACTAAGGGATTCAGAACAGACTACGACTAGGAGTGCTAGTGCAGAAGAATTCATAGAGGCGATGAAAGAACTTCACAGCCAGGTGAAGCAGCGACTGCAAATTTCAAGTCAGGAGTATAAGCGTAGAGCAGATCAGCACAGAAGACAACTTCAGTTTGAGGTTGATGATTTGGTTCTGGCACATTTGTGAAAGGAAAGGTTCCCGAGAGGAACATATAATAAGCTGAAGATGAAGAAAATCGGTCCATGTAAGGTCTTGAAGAAATTTAGGGCAAATGCTTATGAGATTGAATTACCCGATGGGATCGAAATTTCTCTGATATTCAATATCTCTTATTTGTACCCATATAAAGTTGAGGAAACAGAGATTGGAGATGAGAAGCTAGTAATCTAGTGGCGAAAGCAGATGCCAGTAGCAGAGAAGCCGCAAATGGAGTGCATACTGGACAAGAGAGTGAGAAAGAAGACCAGCCGGAAGAAATACTTCGAGTATCTGGTCAAATGGAAGAACCATCCAGTTGAAGATGTCAGCTGGGAGACTGAAGCGAAGATACAAAAGCATGGAAAGACCGTGCGTGAGCTCATGGATAGGAGCCTATGAAATTTTTCAAGCTGAGGAGTATGATGCAGGAGCATCACCAACACATCAAGCGATCTAGCGCGGAAGCAAAGGACGACTAGACAAGCACCAATGCAATTTTTTGAAATTCTCTTGGATTTGATGCGTGAACATAAATGTGGAAATTTAATGAAGCTTGCTTGTATAATGTAAATAGACCTTGAGCGATTTTCTCTCATCCTTAGTAGGTAGAAGGAATTTAAAGTAGTTAAAGCAGGTAGATAGAATTTAATTCTAGATTAGACAATTTTAGAGCGTAAGAGGGAAACAGGATATAGACACCCTCATTGTGTATTGTAACATTATGGAAGATTATGAAGCATTGAAGTATATGAGAAGTAGAGAGCTGTGTAAGAACACCCATGTACAGATATTTGGATTAATAGAAGAGTTTGATTCAAATTCATGGTTTTTTTGTTTGTTCTCTGTATGTTGATGTTGAATAATATGCTCATGAATGTTTTCTTCCTGTTATACATTTTCTTTATATGTTGTGTATATGATTTCATGTTTGAGTTGAAGTCTGAAAGGAACCAGGAATGAGTTTCAATTGTTTCTCTATCTGAGCAAGAGTTCCTACAAGGAGTGCATTTGAAGTGTCCACAAGGAGTGCGTTGACAGAGGGTTCAGATAGGATTTATTTTTTTCTCATTCTCCCAAAAGTGTAGTTGAGCACAAGAGCCGCACAAGGAGTGTGCAAGCCAAGTAAAGCTTCAGGGTTGTGAACCTGAGTGAAGCATTTAGAGACTGCTGCTGCAGGTGTGCACAGGGTCGAAGGAATTTCAATACTTAGGAAGTGCTTGAAAGTTTTCCACAAGGAATGCGTGCATGGATCTTATGAAAGCTCAAGAAGGATAAGGATTTCAAAATCGTTGAAGGACAGTGCAAGGGAAATTGTGGCGTGAAGTTGTAAGAAGCGTCGCAAGTTTCGCACGCAGGTGGATAAGTTCTGAAGGTGGAACACTTGAATCATTCCGTAGATTTCATCAGGAAGGATGGGTGGTCAGAATTCTCTAAGGAGAATTCATGAATTTTCGTGAGCCTTCAGATCTCGTAGAGAAGCGACGAAGTTACAACGCAAGTGTGGAGGGGTTCAAAGCTCAAGAGGGGCAGAACTGTAAATCCGAGCCACGAGGGCCATTGGATCTACATGTGAATATCTCATATCGGGGTTTCGCTGGTTGAGACTCCGTGAACACTGCATTAGGAATCGTGATACCACAAAACGTGATATTCCGATAGCCAAAGAATCGTGTGGGCCACAAGATTCTGCGAGTGGACAGGTGGCACGAGTTATCGGAGTTTCATGGCAAGAAGTCTCGAAACATTTGCATTCGGATTCATGATACCGTGAAGTCCAAAATCCTGATAGAGGTGACGGGGTGTTGAAAATTCAAACTCGCGCGTGTGTCGGAGTTTCGGCGTATCGGGTATCAGGAGTCGGGGATACAAATTAATCGACATCACGAGTGCCAAAATTGTGATAGATGAAATCCCTATAGGAAAAGGTCAGCGTTGAATGTCCTCGGATATCAGGGATTCGAGGGTCGAATGTTTGACCATTGACCTCATGAAGTCGCGAAGTCCGATCTCTCGATTGTAAAGAGGAGATCCTGTGGAGAGTTTGTTGTGGGTGCGGATTTCCCAATAGGGAAATAGAAGGACCGATTAGTGTTCTTCAGGCCGTGAGAAATAAAATATCTTGCATCGACGTGGCCTTCCAACCTACAGGTTGAGAGGTAGTGGGGCGTCGGCATCACTTGTCTTCCTCGACATCTTCATAGTCAAAATATTTATCCAGAGCTCTAATCCAGTCTAGAAGTTCTTCAACATCCAGGTTCCCCTCATAAATGGGAATCTCCATTTTTTCTCTGGCACCTATCCTTGCAACAACCATGAATAGGCATTCATCTATAGCATCCTCGACTGCTACTTCTTCTCCTTCATGTCTATCTTCATTTTCACTTTTAGCCTCGTTGATATCTCCAACGTCGATTGTGCGCCTCTGTGTTGTCTCCATGGCATCATGCCTAGCACATAGTTCGTGCATTTCCCTTTCCACTGTTGGATCAGGCATTGGCATGAGTCTATCTCTTCTTCTCGATGGCATGGCTGAGAAATTTTTGTTTTCTCTACTACAGAAAGAGAATAAATTATTCTGTGCTCTGATACCACTTGACGCAGATCCCCCTGCCCTTGGGCCGAGATCCACTTAGGATATTCACTACAACCACACCGAGGGTTAACCAACCCCTTTGTTTAAGCCACTAAGGACTTCATATTTCATGGGTTCATGATCCCTGATGTCAAGCTCCTCGACTCTTCCACTTGCTGAAACCCAAAATGCCGATACGCCAAAATATTTGACCATGTTCTTCTCCTGTATCAGTTTTTTCACCTTTTCGAGGTTTCGTACTTTGCAATTTCCTGAATCCTATTATCAAGGTTCTTGACCTTTCCACTTTCCGAAACCCAAAATTTTGATATTCCTGAAATGACTGGCCACGTCCTCCTACACAGTTGTATCACGTTTCGCGACTTCGGGAGTTTTAGAACAAGGAATCCCGAGCTCTTGTCTTCATAACTAGAAAAATGCCAAAACCAGAAATGTTCAGCAAAAGGTTGGCTTCTATCAGAACTTTTTCCCCTTTTTGGAGTTTCAGACTTCACAAGTTCGTGAGTCTTGATGTAATGCTTCTAGCGCCCTAACCTCCACAAACCCCAAAACTCTGAAATGATATCTCCAATGGGATCAATGGCTATAAGCCTCCCTTTGATCCGATGACCCACGTGATTTCAGACTTTCATGTATCAGGAGTCCAAGACTCTCGATCCAATAACACTATCCTATCGGGTTCCCAAACCCCGAAATACCGAATTGTCAAAATGTCCCTTCACACTGTTTCTCATTTCACAACTTCGGCGGTTCTCATGTGAAGAGCCCGAATTCTTGTCAACGGGAATGTCGAAATCTCGATTCTCGAAATGATGAAATACCACTTCACGATATCCCAGATCTCGCAACTTCAAAATTCTAAGTGCAAGGGCCCATTCTCCTTGTCCTCAAGACTTTCGGTATTCCAAATCTCGATTTTCCGAAATCCTGAAATGCTGACAAATATCCTGCCACGAATTCGTATTTCGGGCTTTCCTCCTCCCTATGTCCCAATCACTCGTCCTCAGGACCTCCAAAATCCTAAATTCTGAAGTTCTAAGATTTTGACTTCGTCACCCCTTCTCTTTGTACACAAAAACTCTTTTCGCATTTCAGGGAGTTGACCAATCAAAGGTTTCTCCCACAGTTTGGATTTATGATCCCCAAAATACCAAAATGATCTCGATGGTCAAATGATCGAAATCAACGATCCACGTTGAATCCTACCTTTTGAAGGTGGATTTATCCAACACTTAACTTCCCCTGCAACTTCCTTGGATACTATGGTCCTCGCTATTTCGGCAGTTCTCCTCAGAGAATTCCGACCGTTCAGTTCCCTCCTCAAGAACTTCTACGAAATGAGCTAATGTCCCCTCATCGTGACCTTCCCTCTGCAAAGAAATTTCACTTCACCTCCCTTTGAATACCTCAAAGGCACTACCCCTTCTAAGCTTCTCTGACAACTTCAAATCACCAAATAACTCCTGCACACACTCCTTGTGACAATCCTTCCATTACTTCTGGGTATTTGAACTCACGACTCTATGCACTTTCTCTACAACAATAGTCCTTCAATCTCTCAACCTTATTTAACAATCTTCTAAGGAGTCAACTAGCCTGGGCATGCCTTGCACAACCGTTGTGCTCCACTTGCACTTCTGTTGAAATGAGAACAACGGTATCCCTCTTGATCTTTCAGAGATGAACTTTCAACCTTCGTCAACACACACCTTGCGAATGTTTCACTGCACTCCTTGCAGGAAATTCTCACTTAGGATGAGAAACAATTGAAACTCAGTTCCTCTCTCTCTTAGAATTTGAACACTTAACATGAAATCATAGATATATAGAAGCACAACAAATGCATGACAGAGAGAATAAAACAACCATAAGCAGATCAATTAGCATGTATACACAGAAAGCATCATAACAGCATGAATCTGAATCAAAGCTTCAGATATTAATTTAGAAATTTTGTACATGGGTTCTCCTCTACAACTCTCCTTCTACAACTCTCTTCTTCTCTATGCTAATGTACTTAATTGATCTAATTCTGAATGATACAAATATACAAAGACACAAAGACGAGGGTGTCTATGGTCGTTTTCCCTCCTATTCTTCTAAACTGTCTAATCTGTAATTCAAACCTACCTACTTTCATTAACTATGCATAAATCCCTCTACGTTATTCAGATGAGAGTGAATCGCTCATGATATGTTTATAATATGCAAGTACGCTTTCTTTTAACCATTACATTAATGCCTCAAAAACATTTCCAAAACATGTAAAATGTATATTGCATTTTCTAGTTGTCTTCTTCCTTCGGGCTTCCTCGCTGCTGGCTGCTTGTGATGCTCCTGCATCATACTCCCTTGCTTGAAAATTTTTTCATGAACTCTTGTTCATGAGATCTTGCATGGTCTGTCCATCCTTATGAATTTTTTCTTCATCTTCCCAACTGGCATCCTCAACTGGATGTCCCTTCCATTCGACCAAGTATTCAAAATACTCTTTCCTCCTAGTCTTCTTGTTGATTCTCTTGTCAAGTATACTTTCCATCTGTGGCTTTGCAACTATAGGCATTTGTTTGGTCCACTGAACTTCTGTCTGTTCATTCTTTGCCCCTACTTCTTCAGTTTTATAAGGGTACAAATATGATATGTTTAATATGTTAATGTTTATGCCATTATTATAGTTCTTTGCATTTCAATAGAGAAGAGCATAATAAGAACAAGATCACTGAGAAATACACATTCACAAGAGACACAACATTTATCCCGGGAAACCCTCTAGGGGAAGAAAACCCATCAAAAACTTCCTTATCATAAATAGATTATATAATGTTCAAGAGATAACTCAAACCAATACAAAAATTCCTCCCCAAGAGATGCGCCACTCTTCTCCCTCTCCAACTGGTAATTGTAGCTTGCCTCATAAGAGAATGAGCAAGTGAGTTGTGTGTTTGAAGTGAGGCACTAGACTCTTATTTATATCAGACTGACATGTGTGAAAGGTCACAATTGGCAAGGCTGACCTCTCACTCTAGGTGGGCAAACCCACCTTTAATTAATTATGGGTCTTCCATAATAACTACTAGGGCCGACTTCTTATTCTGTCCTTTGTAATTGTCCGATGACCAATCCACAAAAGGGGATTTTGTCTTTATACAATTACCGACATGATTAATCCTCAATGGGGATTAATCCAATAACAATAATAATAATAATGACATGATTAATCTGCAATGGGGATTTAATCCAATAATAAAATAATAATAAGAATGCTCTTCGTAGTTACATTATTTCAACACTCCCCCTTATAAAGAAGGGTATTATTCATCAGCATCAAGTGAGAGAGGTCTGCATCATCAGTGGCATCTGGAGGATAGTATCGTCAATATCATCTTGAAACATTGTCTAGCACATTTACGAGTCATCAGAAGTTTTCTGCATCAGCAACATCATCATTCTTGAAAGAATGCTATCATCATCTGCATCAAATATGTATCAGTAAAAATGATGCCTCGTCATAGCACTAGGCTAGCACAGTACTACACTAGCTCAATGTCACAGTGGTTAAGCTGGTAGCTTAGTGTCGGTGACATCTTTCTTTATGTCTAAAAACTAGGTCAGAAGAAAGTAATATCATCATCTCACTTTACGTCTAACAACTAGGTCAGAAGCGAGGAATCACAATGTCATGCTTTACATCTAACAACTAGGTCAGAAGTATGACTCATCTTGCTTTATGTATAAAAATAAGGTGAGAAGAAAGGAACACATCAACATCTCGCTTTACGTCTAATAATGAGGTCTGAAGTGAGGAATCATCTTGCTTTACATCTAACAACTTGGCCAGAAGCAAGGAATCAATGACGTTATGCTTTACGTCTAACAACTAGGTCAGAAGCATAACTCATCTTGCTTTATGTCTAACAACGAGGTTAGAAGCATGACTCATCTTGATTTATGTCTAACAGCGAGGTCAGAAGCAAGGAATCAACGACGTTATGCTTTACGTCTAACAACTAGGTCAGAAGCATAACTCATCTTACTTTACGTCTAACAACAAGGTCAGAAGCAAGGATCACACGACATCATGATTTACGTCTAACAGTGAGGTCAGAAGCATGACTCATCTTGATTTACATCTAATAGCGAGGTCAGAAGCAAGGAATACATCTACTCCCCCTTTCAATGAGGGTCCTTTCAGACAATACCAAGCTTATCTCAAAAGTGTTCAAACTTTACATGAGATAGAGGCTTAGTCAACACATCAACAACCTGTTCATCCGTGCTAATGTACTGGAGATTCAAGGTTCCTCTTTGTACCATGTCATGGATGAAATGATAACGGATCTCTATGTGCTACGACCTATCGTGGAACACAGGATTCTCTGTCATTTTAATACAGCTTTGATTGTCACACAGAATTGCAGTTGCTCTCATCTCTAAATCAAATAGGAATGTCAACAACTTTTGAGGCCATATAGCTTCATAGCTAGCAGAACATGCGGCAAAGTACTCTACTTCCGTTGTACTGAGAGCAATACTGGATTTCTTCCTACTCTGCCACGAGATCATAGTTGATCCCAAATTGAAACAACATCCGGAAGTGCTTTTTCTGTCAGCAACGCTTCCTACCCAATCTGCATCAGTATATCCACTCAGTGTGAAGTCATGATCTCCATAATAGTTGAGACCATAATCCATTGTACCTTTAAGGTACCTCATCACATGTTTTGCAACCACTAAATGAACACGTCTGGGCTCTACCAGAAATTGACTTAAGGTGTTCACTGCAAAATAGATGTCTGGTCTAGTGTTCATCAGGTACATCAGTGATCCAATAATCTATCTGTACAGAGTGGCATCTATCAAATCTGATGAAGTATTGACTAGCAGCTTCAGCTTTGCTTCCATGGGAGTATTCATGGACTTGCATTCTAGCATCTCGAATCTCTTTAATATTTCGACCGTGTACTTCCCCTGGTTATGGAAGATTCTCTCTAGACTCTGCCATACCTCAAGACCTAAGAAGTAATGCATTAGGCCAAGGTCTTTCATTTCAAATTCTGCAGCAAGTCTCTGTTTACATTCAGCGATGAGATTTTCTTCTCTAGTTAAGAATAAGTCATCCACATGAAGTAATAGTATTACTGGTTCATTATCCATGATCTTGAAGTAGAGATTTGAATCTACTTTAATCTTTGTAAAGCCCACGCTCGTCAAGAAACTATCTATACATCCATACCAAGCTCTGGGAGCTTGCTTCAATCCATATAAGGCTTTCTTCAATCGACAGACATGATACTTCCTGTCTTTAACCTCAAATCCTTGGGGTTGCTCTATATACACTTCCTCTTTAATAACACCATTCAGAAAAGATGTCTTCACATCCATCTGGTGCAGCTTCCATTTCATCTTGGCAGCAAGAGCTATAATGGTTCTGATCGAAGTGTATCTGGCCACAAGAGCGAATTTCTCTTCATAGTCAACTCCTTCCTTCTAGGAAAATCCATGAGCAAAAAATCTTGCTTTATATTTCTCAACACTTCCATCAACAACATGTTTTATCTTGAAGAGCCATTTTGATGATACCACATCCTTACTTTTTGGTCTGGGAACTATTTCCCATACATCATTCTTTATTATGGATTGGTATTCCTCTGTCATGGAATCTTCCCATTCCTTCTTCTGGATGGCCTCTTCAAAACATGTGGGTTCTTCATCAAGTAGATTTCACATCAAAGCCGTGTAACTGGAGAATGGCTTTGGTCTCTTCACCTATCTCGTGGTTCCTTCTAAAACACCATACTTCTCTCCATCTTAAATAATCTCTCTTTCCCAAGTAGGCTCTCTTTTATGGGAGAAGGTCATTTGAGGAGGTTCTTAGACTTTTGTTATATCATGGTCTTCTAGAATTTCCTCTTCAAGGGAAGTTACGACTTCCCTCACTGGTTCTGCAGCTCTGGGAACCTCCCTCATTGATTCTGCAATCCTGGGATGTACAGGTTCCTCTTCATATACTTCTTCAAGCTGGCATCTTCTTGATTTCTTAAGTGTTGCTTCTTCATCAATGGTCACGTCCCTGCTGATCTTAATGTGGCGATGACCATGTATGTAGATTCTGAAGGTGTTGGAGACCCCACAAATATTCCCTTCTTTCCTGAAGGGTCCAACTTGTTTCTCTTTTATTTAGGTATATGAATAAGCAATGGATAGCCCAATATTTTTGAGATGGCTTACCTCCGGCTTCTTTCCAGTGAACATCTCTTCTGGTGTCTTGACCCCAAGTGCACAATGGAGCAATCGGTTCTGCACATAAACAGTTGTCATTGCTGCTTATGCCCATAAGCACATAAGAAGATCTTGATCTTCACAACTTCCAGCATGGTTCTGTTCTTTTGTTCAGCTACACTGTTTTGTTGGGGATCTTGATCCCAACATCTTTGCAGAAGTTCATGAGCACTTCTGAGGTATATTCTCCTCCATTATCTGAACTGAGTATATTAATCTTCCTTACAGAAGGGTTCTCTTATCAAGGCTTTGAATTCCTTGATCTTGTTGAATACTTCAAATATATCCAGGTCTTTTATGAGAATAATAATTAATGAATGATTAGTATACATACCCATTATTGGAGGATTATGGCACTGGGCCACATACATCTGAATGAATGAGTTCTAAGACTCCCTCTGCCTTGTTGTCCCTCTTCGGAAATGGGTTCTTGGTGTTCTTCCCTTGTGCACATCCATCGCATACGCCTTCATGATCACCTTTCAGTTTTGGTAAATCTGTGACAACTTTTCATATGTATGGTAGTGCCTTGTAATTGATGTGAGCTAATATTCTAGAGTTCACATGGATTCTTCAATAGCGTGGGTCATGGCAGCTTATGAGTGACCCACATTCTTCTTTTCCATTGATGATTGCTTCATTTATGATCTCTCCTTTAGCACATTGCCTTCTGCAACCTTTGCTATAGCTTCCTCATGTGACCTATAGCAAGGTCAACAAAACAACAAGCAATAATAATATCCTTCTTGATAATATAAAGCAATAGCACGAACAATCATCACAGTAGCTCCTTTAGAGATATTACTTATAATTTAGCAAAGATTAAAGGTAAGGAATACAATATGAAATGAGGTCAACACTCTCTTAGTGTTGTGAGAAAGAATTCTTCCATGGCAACCTAGAACTAACACAAAAGGTTTCTCCTACAGGAGTTGTTATTCATATCAGGCAAAGTATTTACATCTACATTCTCACATTCTATCAAGTATAATACTTTACAACGATTGCTATCTTAACTAAATTCATCATCTTGTCATGTGTACCTTTGAATCTTGATTAATCAAACCTAGAGCCTTGTCCTCAAGAATGAGTGCTTGCTTTTCTTATAGGTCTCCTTCACTCAAGTGATGAGTGCTTTCTTCAACCTATCTTCTGTACTAAGACAATACACTAACTTGAAAAAAGGTTAGGTTAGAGGATAAGCTCTATGATCAATTTTCAATTCTTCTAATAATTTGATTATAGCTTCAACATGCAACACTGATAATCTCATGACAAATAGATGTATATCAGAATAATCACACCTGGGTTGCATCGTTCCTCTGAATGTGTTGGATCTTGAGATCCTTCTGGATCTATGGCAAGAGATCACTTCTCCTACAAATACTCTTTAGGGTTTAACCATTAAAAATATGTAAGTACATACCTCAGATAGCATTTGCAGGTAGTGACTCCATCTAGTAGTAGCGATAATCATTGCCAACTCTTGAGAAAACTTCAAGGGTGATTGCAACTAGTTCTACAGCTGCAACTGCAACTGGTACTGCAACTGCAACTAGTTCTGAGACTGCAACTACAACTGCAACTTAGGGTTTTATGAGGAAACCCTAATTTTTCAAACTTCAAATTTTTAAAATCTGATCCAAGGGATAGATGCACTGAGCTGAGGCAAGTTAGCTTGTGCAGTCGGTATTTTGAAAATCCAACTTTTACCCCCTCAAACTTGATCTGTGGATTTCTGGACTGGTGCTTCTAGTTTTCTGGTACTTATGGTACTTCTGGTACTCTAGTTTTCTGGTTTTCTGGTACTTTGTGAAACTAGGGTTTCACTTTCTGGGAGATCTAGCCATTGAAAAGGTGTGATCTAAGTGCCAAAATGATCCTGGGGGGAGGGCACAGCTTTCTAGGAGGTTAGGGGGTTGAAAAGAGATATTTTTTCAAAACCCTAATTTGCAGGTGCTGCAACAGTGACGTTTTTCCTCTTGCAAATAATGCTTTCTTCAGGTTGGCTCTGATACCATGTTAATGTTTATGACATTATTATAGTTCTTTGCATTTCAATAAATAAGAGCATAATAAGAACAATATCACTGAGAGATACACATTCACAAGAGACACAACATTTATCCTGGGAAACCCTCTAGGGGAAGAAAACCCAACAAAAACTTCCTTATCATAAATATCTTATATAATGTTCAATAGATAACTCAAACCAGTACAAAAAGTCCTCCCCAAGAGATGCGCCACTCTTCTCCCTCTCTCCAATTGGTAACTGCAGCTTGCCTCATAAGAGAATGAGCAAGTGAGTTGTGTGTTTGAAGTGAGGCGCTAGCCTCTTATTTATATCAAACTGACACTTGTGAAATGTCACAACTTGCAGGGCTGACCTCTCAGTCTGGGTGGGTAAACCCACCTTTAATTAATTCTTGGTCTTCCATAATAACTGTTGGGGCCGACTTCTTATTTTATCCTTTGTAATTGTCTGATGACCAATCCGCAAAAGGGGATTTGGTCCTTATACAATTACCGACATGTTTAATCCTCAATGGGAATTAATACAATAACAATAATAATAATAATGACATTATTAATCCGCAATGGGGATTTAATCCAATAATAAAATAATAATAAGAATTCTCTTCACAGTTACATTATTTCAACATAATATCGGTGAAATTCCGACCCCATCGGGTAATTCAATGTCATATGCATTTGCCCCAAATTTCCTCATGACTCTGCATGGTCCAATCTTTTTCATTTTTAGCTTGTTATATGTTCCCCTTGGGAACCTCTCCTTCCTCAGATGTGCAAGAACCAGATCACCAACTTCAAACTGAAGTTCTCACCTGTGTTGATCTGCTCTGCGTTTATACTCGTGACTCAAATTTTGCAAACGTTCCCTCACTTGGTTGTGAAGTTCCTTCATTGCCTCTGCAAAATCCTCCACACTAGCACTTCTGAATTTAGTCTATTTTGAATCTTTCAATTCAAACACTCCCCTAGGTTGCATTCCATAAACAATCTGAAATGGACTCTACCCTGTGCTTCTGTTGATTGAATCATTGTAAGCAAATTCTTTTGGACACACCTACCACACTTAGAGGGGGGGGTGAATGAGTGTGGGGATATTTTTCCCAAAACATCCTTCTTACACAAAACTCATTAGTTAGAATTCGACATTTACTCATTACTCATTGATGCCATTAGTAATCAGTTATATGTGAATACATATCAGCAACATATATCAAGAATATATCATCAACAAATCATCTCCACAAGGAACACAAGATGTATGTACAATTTTTCTTTTTATTATGGACTTCAATCCGGGGGTTTTTCAACAACAACTGAATAGAGTACAACTCTACAAGAGCACCAGATCTATATGCAAGACTCATCTTACATTCTTAGCACCAACTGAGATGAGGCAACAATCCTCAATAGATATCAATCTGTACCATAAACAAGAGCACCAACCATGCACCAACCTGTGCCAAACAACCTGTAATCAACCTGTACTATACAAAAGTGCATCCAACCATGTATGAAGTATATACCAATCATGTGTCAACTACTCATCAACAATGACTCATAAATATGCACCAACATCATCAAATATACACCTCATGTATGTGCCAACTCATCAACTACTTGTCTCAACCATGACTAGTTTTGGATTAGTCAACAACCCTAACTTGAAATAATCATAACGTTGTACCTATACTGAATAAAGATCTCAAACTGATACAAAATGTTCTTCCATGTTTTTTAAGAAATTCCTCCAAGTGGAACTACTTGGAACCTCTCAAAAAAGGAGTTATAGCAAAAATGACATACCTTGCTGAATTATGGCTTATTCTAGAGAGCGACCTTGTAGAGCATTCCCCACATGATGCAGGAGCATCACTCACCCGATCAAGCGAGCCAGTGCGAGGAGGAAAGGGAACAGCTGGAGAGCGCCAACATTTAAATTTTTGAACCATTTGTAATATATGGTTGCGCCCAACTTTAATGTTTGATGTGATGAGGCACACTTTTAGATTGTAACGGACCTTGAGCGGATCAGCTCTCGTCCTTAGGTAGATGAGGCATTTATTTAGTTTTAATGCAAGTAGCTAGGATAATTAACTGTAGATTAGACAGTCACCGTTTGAGGGGGAAAACGGAGTATAGACACCCTCCCGTGTATCA
>ML778404.1:1002404-1059885 GCA_009831015.1 Picea engelmannii
TTTTTAGGTCACTTAACCCATTTCTAGGTCACTTAACCTATTTTCCTTATTTTAGGGTTAACCACTTTCCATAAATAGAAAGTTCTCCAATACTTTAACATTTAAATATTCCTTCTTGATTTTGTCACTTCTCTTGATTATTTGAATAATCCACCTTGAATTTGTCACTTTAATTTATCATTTAAATAAAATTAACCCATTTCTAGGTCACTTAACCCATTTTCCTTATTTTTAGGGTTAACCACTTTCCATAAATATTCCTTCTTGATTTTGTCACCTTACCTTATCATTTCTTGATTTTGTCACTTCTCTTGATTATTTAAATAATCCACCTTTAATTTGTCAGTTTTGTTAGCGTCAAAAGTCACTCCTAGATTACTTGCAAGAGTAGAGCCCAACGCCCATCAGTTTTATGTCACAATAGTTTTAATGGGTGATCAAATGGGTAGAGACTCGGGAAGGTATCGCTCTAACTCGGGAACTGAATTCGGTATGTAAGGAACAAAGGAGGTCTTGATCTAACTTCAGTCAGTGAGTTGATTTAAAGATGAGCAGGTTGAAGACTTGGTGAGAGGAGTGAGTAAACTACCTCAGGCAACAGGCCTTTCAGCAGTTTGTAGAAGAAAAACTCTGAACGCAAGATCCTCTTGGTTCAGGGCTTCGAGAAACTGAAAGGGGGACTTGACTAGATCCTCCAATTCGAAGTCATTCAACACTAAGAAAATCATAGGGATTGATTAGAAACAATGAAACTGTTACAGTGATCCAACCTACATCATCCTATAACAGTTACAACTCGACTGGATCCTCCAATTCCGAGCTGCGCTAACATAGTATAAACAAAGACGTGAAAGAAACTGACATTCATAAGGAAAGAAGTCTCAAGAGTCCATGCATAACTAGAATAATAATGCTTCATTAAAGTTTTACAACCGGGAGCCTTGCTCAACCATTGATTCCCTACAAAATATAAAGATTGAGTCTATATACTCAGGAAAATTCGCCTAATAGAGGCGTTCTCAGTCATCTAAAACTTGGTGTCCCTTCACTCAAACTTGGACGGATATTCTTCATCAAACGCCACCTTAACTATGCATGGCTCCTACAAGGGGAGTAGTTGAGCCATTAACTACCAAGTTAGCGTGTGCAGACCTCTTTGGCTAGTCGAGGACTCAACATGGCTTCTTTGAAAAAATCGGTACACATGACCCTCTCGGGTAGACAGCTTTCCAGATCCCCCATACCTTATACTTAGTGAGTGAATATAGGTTTCAACTACCCCTTCTCACCTTCATTTACTCCAAGCGATAACCAGGATTGAGATTGAATCAGATGGCACCTGGAGTTCGCGATGATCCCTTCTACGACTAAAATTGAAAACTTTGGCCCCCTTTGCACAGCTCTTTTTATTTCCCAAGTGACCATGGGCTGTGACCCTACATTTATTTTCAAAGGTGCTTTCGACGTTTGTGAATAGGAAGGAGATAATCCTTGCTTATCACAGTCCTGATGAGCAAAGTGCTGAGATGGCTTAATTGGGTGCCACACGTCCCTCTCAGATCTGACAGTCTTGAACTCACTCGGCGATACTCTAGGCCTGGGTCCTGGACGCTCTTGGCACTTCGTGTCTCAGGGATATGAAGGAGCTTCCCCTTATGCTTCAAAGTCGTGATGGACGAAAAGGCGAGGATCCTAATCACGCACCAGGTGTCCCCTTTGGATGAACGACTAAGATTTCTCTCGGATATTGGGGGCCCGACTTTGTGCGCTTTCAATTCTTCAGGGTTCGATGTTTCGATATGTAGCACGACATGGAACCCTCCCCCTTCGAACTCCGGAATTATGAAATGCCGACGTGACTAGATCTCATGCCACACGTCCTTTGCATGGACGGCTTCTATCCTCTCCTGTATGCAATATGGGCGCTATTCATCATGCTAATCTCGGTGGAACTCCACTAACTACGATTTCCCGCTGATCGGCGATCTTCTCCTGTGGATGAATTCAGACTGTCGACAATATAATTTTGCCTGCTTGCTTTCTTGGAAGCCTGAAACGAGATTTTTTCGTGTTGTGCTTGGGTGCTTCTCGTGCAACTTGCAGACCTAAATACTCTTGTGCCCAAGACAAGAATTGTTACTAACAACTTTAACTTATCATTTAAATTATATTAACTCATTTCTAGGTCACTTAACCTATTTTCTTTATTTTTAGGGTTAACCACTTTCCATAAATATTCCTTCTTGATTTTTTCACCTTATTTTAACATTTCTTCTTTTAGGTCACTTTGACTTCTTTGACCTTGGGGGCTTCAAGCCTTCATGTGGGGGTCCTTCATATTCATAAGGCCATAACTCTCAAACCATGAGGAGTTATGTGACATTCCACATACCACCAGAAATGGCATGATAAGCACTATCCATCTAGGATAGTTTCACCAACAATTTTCTTGATCTTCATCTCGTTATTCCTCATACAAGCATGGGTCCTCCAACCATTCTTCTAGGATAACACAATCCGTAAAGCATCTTCCCATGAGGGCTTTCACCATAAGGGGACCACTTTGGAGTTCATCCATTTGTACACCTTATCAATCATGATAAGACAATAATGAGAGCATGGTTCCTCCAACCATTCTTCTAGGATAACTCAGTCCGCAAAGCGTCTTCCCGTGAGGAATTTCACCATAAGGGGACCACTTTGGATTTCATCCATTTTTGGACCTTATCAATCATGATAAGAAAATAATGAGTCATCTATACATTTTTCCAACAACGCATCATATACCAATGGAACCACATCGATCCATGTTCATCATGTATCAGTGACAACTCATTGATCCATCTTCATCTATGCATTCTCATCAAGGACAATACATATTATATTACATAAATCATCAATCAATCAATCCTTTGACATCAATCAATGAAATCAATCAATCAAACCATTGGCATTAATGACAACATGATCCAACAAATTCCGCCTGTGGCAAAATGTGATCCCACTGACTGTGGTGTTCAGTCACTAGGCTCCTCAGTAAATATCCCAAGGTTATGTTCACAAATTCTATTTTCCCATTAGTATGAGGATGATAAGCTGAGCTAAATGACAAACTTGTCCCTAGCTTCTTCCATAAAGTCCTTCAGAAATGTCCCAGGAACTTGGTGTCTCGATCAGAAACAATACTCCTTGGTAAGCCGTGAAGTCTGAAGAGTTCTTTGAAAAAAAGGTTCGCAATATTTGTTGCATCACTGGTTTTCTGACATGGTATAAAATGTGCCATCTTTGAAAATCTGTCTACCACCACAAAGATTGAATCAAATCCTCTTTGTGTTCTTGTCAACCCCAATATAAAATCAATGCTCACTACATCCCACAGCCTCTCTGGTATGGGTAGTGGCTGGTATAACCCTGTGTTTTTCCTTTTTCCTTTTGTGTGCTAACAAATTCTACAACTGTCCACAAATATTTTGACATCTTTCCTCATCCCTAGCCAAAAATATGAGCCACTTCATTTCAAGAACGTTTTGTCATGACTGAAATGTCCTGCCAATCCTCCACTGTGTTTTTCTTTCAGCAGATTCTCCCTCATGGAGCATTTTGGAATACATAATTGATTGCCCCTGAATAATAATCCATCTTGGATCATATATTCATTCCATTGACTTCTGTCCCTGAGAACTGGATTCTCAGATGCCTCATACACCTCTTTGAAATCTGGGTCATCTCTGTATATGTCCTTGAGGTTATCAAATACCAATGTTTGACTCTGAAATCCTACATAAGCAAACATTTCCTACTCAAAGCATCAACAACTTTGTTAGCAGTTCCAGAAATATGTTTGATTACAAAAGTAAAATTCTGCATATATTCAACCCATTTAACATGTCTTTGGTTCAACTTCTCCTATTCAGTCACGAATTGTAAAGCATGATTATCATTGTACAAAACAAACTCTTTAGGGACCAAATAATGTCTCCATTTCTTCAGTGCTTGTATGAATGCATAAAATTCTTTGTCATATGTTGAATATTTAATCTTTGCTTCATTCATTTTTTCACTGAAGTATGTGACTGGCCTATCGTCTTGGCTCAAGACCGCTACAATTGCAAACCCACTTGCGTCACATTTGACCTGAAATGTCTTACTGAAATCTAGCAACACCAAAATTCATTGTTCAGTAGTCTTCTTTTTCAACAGTTTGAAACTTTTCTCTACTTCTTCTGTCCAGTGAAAATACTTATGTCTTTTCTTCACCATGTAGATCATTGGTGCGCTAATTCCGCTGAAATTTCTTTTAAATTCCCTGTAGAAACTAGCCAATCCATGGAAGCTTCGAACCTCAAATACAGTCTTCGGTGATGGCCAATTCTTAATTGCTTCTACCTTATCCGGATCCATTTACATCTCATTTGCAGAGATAAAAAAAACCCAAATAAATGAGTTATGTCCTCATAAATGATGATTTCTTCATATTTATCAACAACTTCTCTTGTTGTAATCTCCTCATCACTTTAGCTAAATGCTTTAAATTCTCTACTTCAGTTTTGCTAAAAATCAATATATCATCAGGATATACAATGATGATTTTTCCTATGAAATCCTTAAGGAATTCATTCATCAATCTCATGAAAGTACTGGGCACATTTGTTAAACCAAATGGCATAACAAGCCATTGATACAACCCCTCATTCGTCTTGAATGTCGTCTTCCATTCATCACCTTCTCTCATACGAATTGATGATATCCGATTTTCAAATAAGTCTTTGAAAAAAAAGTTGACCCACTCAAGCAATCCATCAAATCATCCATCCTCTGCAAAGGAAATCTATATCTGATGGTATTCTTGTTGATTGCCCTGGAGCCTGTGCACATCCTCCAGCCTCCATCTTTCTTGGGGCTGAGCACAGTTGGAACAACGCATGGACTCAAGCTCTCTCTAATCAATCCCTTGTACATTAAATCCTGGAATTGTCTTTTGACTTCTTCATTCTCCTGTGGCATCCATCTGTATGTTGCTTTGTTTGGTAAACTAGCTCCAAGTATAAGATCGATGTGATGAATTATACTTCTGATCGGTGGCAATGATCAAGGTAGTTCGTCCACTACTATATCAAAAAACTCTTCCAGCAACTTCTGGATTTCCTCTGGTAAATCATCCTCTTGTACTGGTTAAAACAATTCTAGGTTTCCTGACCATAATAAATTGTGTATCTTCCTTCTTCTTAACCTCCTTAAGAAGTTCCTTCCCACTCATGAGAAGTATAGTGTTTCTCACCTCTGGTTTCACTTCTTTATCCTTAATCGGAAGCAACATGTGAGTTCTCCCATTCCTATCCAGGGTGTATGTGTTCTTTCTCCCATCATGAATCACATTCATGTCATATTTTGATGGTCTACCCAGCAATAGATGACAAACATCCATGGGAATAACATCACATAGTATTTCATCCTTATATCCTCCTATTTTAAATTCAACTAAACATTGTTTAGCGACATTTACCTGATGTACTTTTTGTAGCCACGAAACTCTGTATGGGCTTGGATGTTCAATAGTCTCCAACTCTAGCTTTTCTACCATATTTGTAGATATGATATTGTCTATGCTACCACTGTCCATGATGACTTTGCATACCCTATCTTTGGTCTTGCAAGCAGTCTGAAAAAGTGTGTTTCTTTGGACTGGGTGTTTTGCCTCTTTCTCTAGCTTCAAGAGAACTTTCCTCATCATCGGTGACCTTCCGCCCTCAGCATATTCTACCTCAACATTCCATCCTTGTGCTTCGGCAATGTGAGTTTCACCTCCTTCTTTCTTTCTATTTGGACATTCATAGGATTTATGTCCATTTTTTCCATAGGTATAGAATTTTATTTGTCCACCTCTGCCTCTTCCCCTTCCTCTGGTTTGAGGAAAAGTATTTCTATCAGAATATTTTCCTCTCTATGATCTTCCCCATCTCTCAGTTTGAGTTTGAGGTTTCTTCCACTCTTCTTTAGGTTTCTGAGTTCTATCTTGGGCAATTGTTTTGCCTCGGGCTTGACTTTTTCCTCGGCCTCTCCGACCTTGCTTTTAGATCAGCTTCTCTTTAGCATTCAGAGCCATCTGATAAGCATCCTCCACATTTCGAAGGCTCATCATGCTCATCTCATCCTGGATGTCATATCTCAAACCATTCATGTACCTAGCAACCTTTTCATCATCACTTTCCCAATGACCTACCCTGATGTTGATATTGTAGAATTCTTCAGTGTACTCTTTCACTGTCATCAACTTTTGTCTCAAGTTATGCATTCTCTGAAACAGAGTAATATGATAATCCTCGAGTATGAATTTGGCTTTCATCTTTGCAACCATTCTATCCCAACTTTTGATTTTCTACTTGCCTTTGTAGTGTCTGTCAGCCTGTAGTTCATCCCACCATAATGCTGCATGCCCTTTAAGTATTGTGATAGTGTGCTTGACCTTCTTGTCTTCCTCGACATCCTTATAGTCAAAATATTTATCCAGAGCTCTAATCCAGTCTAGAAGTTCTTCAACATCCAGGTTCCCCTCATACATGGGAATCTTAACTTTTTCTCTAACGCCTATCCTTGCAAAAACCCTGAATAGGTGTTCATCTGCAGCATCCTCAACTGCTACTTCTTCTCCTTCATGTCCAAATTCATTTTCACCTTCAGCCTCACTGATATCTCCAACGTCAACTGTGCCTCTCTGTGTTATCTACATGGCACTAAGCCTGGCACATAGTTCGTGCATTTCCCTTTCCATTGCTGGATCAGGCATTGGCAAGGGTCTATCTCTTCTTCTCGGTGGGATGGCTGAGAAATTTCTCTTTTCTCTACTACAAAAAGAAAATAAATCATTATGTTCTCTCATACCACTTGACACAGATCCCCCTGCCCTCGGGCCAAGATCCGCTCAGGATCTTCACTACAACCATGTCGAGGGTTAACCAACCCCTTTTTTTAAGCCACTAAGGACTTCGTATTTCGAGGGTTCACGATCCCTAATGTCGTGCTCCTTGACTCTTCCACTTGCCGAAACCCGAAATGCCAATACGCCAAAATCTCTGACCATTTTCTTCTCCTGTATTGTGTTTTTCACCTTTTCGGGGTTTCAGACTTCGCAATTTCGTGAATCCTGTTATCAAGGTTCTTGACCTTTCCACCTTTCGAAACATGAAATGTTGATATTCCCGAAATGATTGGTCGTATCCTCCTACACAGCTGTATCACGTTTCGCGATTTCGAGAGTTCTGGAACAAGGAATCCCAACCTCTTGTCTTCACAACTACCGAAATGATGAAACCTGAAACATTCAGCAAAAGGATGGCTTCTATTGAAACTTTTTTCCCTTTTCAGAGTTTCAGACTTTGCAATTTCACGAGTCCTGATGTAAATCTTCTGGCGCCCTAACCTCCACAAACCCCAAAACTCCAAAATGATATATTCAATGGGATCAATGGCTATAAGCCTCCCTTTGATCCAACGGCCCACATGATTTCAGACTTTCAGGTACTAGGAGTCCAAGACTCTTGATCCCAAAACAATGTCCTCTCGGGTTCCCTAACCTTGAAATAATGAATTTCCAAAATGTCCCTTCACACTATTTCACATTTCGCAACTTCGAGGGTTCTCATGTGAAGAGCCTAAATTCTTATCAACGGGAATGCCAAAATCATGATTCCCGAAATGTCGAAATACCACTTCACAATATCTCGAATCTTGCAACTTCAAAATTCTATGTGCAAGGGCCCAAGCTCCTTGTCCTCAAGACTTTAGGTATTCCAAATTTCGATTTTCTGAAATCCTGAAATGCCGACAAATATCCTACCGCGAATTCAGATTTCGGGCTTTCCTCCTCTCTATGTCTTGATCACTCATCCTCAAGACATACGAAATCCTGAATTCTGAAGTTCTGAGATTCCGACCTCGTCACCCCTTCTCTTTGTACACGAAAACTCTTTTCACGTTTCCTGGATTTGACCAACCAAAGGTTTGACCCACACTTTGGATTTATGATCCCTGAAATTCTGAAATGATCTCGACCCTCAAATGATAGAAATCAATGATCCATGTTGAATCCTGCCTTTTGAAGGTGGATCTATCCAATTCTTAACTTCCCCTACAACTTCCATGGATCGTACGGTCCTCGCTATTTCTGGAGTTCTCCTCAGAGAATTCCGACCGTTCAGTTCCCTCCTCAAGAACTTCTGTGAAATGAACTAATGTCCCCTCGCCATGACCTTCCTTTCGCAAAGCAATTTCAATTCACCTCCCTTTGAATAATTCAAAGGCACTACCCCTTCTGAGATTCTCTGACAACTTCAAATCACTAAATAACTCCTGCATGCACTCCTTGCGACAATCCTTCAATTACTTCTGGGTATTTGAACTCACGACTATGTGCACTTTTTGTACAACAACAGTCCTTCAATCTCTCAACCTTAGTTAACAATCTTCTAAGGATTCAGCTATCCTGTGCACGCCTTGCACGACCCCTATGCTCCATTTTCACTTCTGTTGAAATGAGAACAACGGTATCCCTCTTGAGCTTTCAAAGATGAGCTTTGAACCTTCGTCAACGCACACCTTACAGACATTTCACTGTAATAATTGCAGGAAATTCTGACTTAGGATGAGAAACAATAGAAACCCATTTCCTCTCTCACTCAGACTTCTAACACTTAAGATGAAATCATACATACATAGCATAAAAATAACTGCATGACAGAGAGAATAAAACAACCATAAGCAGATCAATTACCATGTATACACAGAAAGCATCATAATAGCATGAATTTGAATCAAAGCATCATATATTAATTCAGAACTTTTGTACACAAGTTCTCCTCTACAACTCTCCTGCTACAACTCTCTTCTTCTCTATGCTAATGTACTTAATTGATCTAATCTTGAATGATACAAAGATACAAAGACGAGGGTGTTTATAGTCATTTTCCCTCCTATTCTTCTAAACTATCTAATCTCTAATTCAAACCTACCTACTTTCATTAACTATGCATAAATGCCTCTACGTTCTTCAGATGAGAGAGAATCACTCATGATCTATTTAGAATATGCAATTATGATTTATTTTAACCACTACATTAATTCTTCAAAAAAATTTCCAAAACGTGTAAAATGTATATTTCACTTTCTAGCTGTCTTCTACCTGCAGGCTTTCTTGTTGCTGGCTGCTTGCGAAGCTCCTGCATCATACTCCCTTGCTTGAAATTTTTTTCATGAACTCCTGTTCATGAGCTCTTGCATGGTCTGTCCATGCTTCTAAATTTCTACTTCATCTTCCCAACTGGCATCTTCAACTGGATGTCCCTTCCATTTGACCAAGTATTCAAAATACTCTTTCCTCCTGGTCTTCTTGTTGATTCTCTTGTCAAGTATACTTTCCGTCTGTGGCTTAGGAGCTATAGGCATTTGTTTGGTCCATTGAACTTTTGTCTGTTCATTCTCTGCCCCTGCTTCTTTATCTTTGTAAGGGTACAAATATGATATCTTTAATATCGATGAAATTTTGACCCCATCGGGTAATTCGATCTGATATGCATTTACCCCAAATTTCTTCATGACTTTGCATGCTCCAATCTTTTTCATTTTCAGTTTGTTATATGTTCCCCTTGGGAACCTCTCCTTCTTCAAATGTGTAAGAACTAGATCACCAACTTCAAACTAAAGTTCTCACCTATGTTGATCTGCTCTGCGTTTATACTCTTGACCTAAATTTCGCAAACGTTCCCTCACTTGGCTATGAAGTTCCTTCATTGCCTCTGCAAAATCCTCTGCACTAGCACTTCTGAATTTAGTTTGTTTTGAATATTTCAATTCAGACACTCATCTGGGTTTCATTCCATAAACTATCTGAAATGGACTCTGCCCTGTGCTTATGTTGATTGAATCATTGTAAGCAAATTCCTCCTGTGGTAGAATGTGATCCCACTGACTGTGGTGTTCAGTCACTAGGCTCCTCAGTAAATATTCCAAGCTTCTGTTCACAAATTTTGTTTCCCCATCAGTCTAAGGATTATAAGCTGAGCTAAATGAAAAACTTGTCCCCTTCTTCTTCTATAAATTCCTTCAAAAATGTCCCATGAACTTGGTGTCTCAATCAGAAACAATACTCCTTGGTAAGCCGTGAAGCTTGACGACTTCTTTGAAAAACAGGTTCGCAATATGTGTTGCATCACTGGTTTTCTGACATGGTATAAAATGTGCCATCTTTGAAAATCTGTCTACCACCACAAAGATTGAATCAAATCCTCTTTGTGCTCTTGGCAGCCCCAATATAAAATCCATGCTCACTATATCCCACGACCTCTCTGGTATGGTTAATGGCTGGTATAACCCTATGTTTTTCTTTTTTCCTTTTATGTGCTGACAAATTCTACATCCGTCCACAAATATTTTGACATCCATCCTCATCCCTGGAAAAAAACATGAGCAACTTAATTTCGATAATGTTTTTTCATGACCGAAATGTCCTGCCAATTCTCCACTCTATTTTTCTTTCAACAGATTCTCCCTCATGGAGCATTTTGGAATACATAATTGATTGCCCCTGAATAATAATCCATCTTAGATCATATATTCAGTCCATTGACTTCTTTCCCTGAGAATTGGATTCTCAGATGCCTCATACGCCTCTTTGAAATCTGGGTCATCTCTGTATATGTCCTTGAGTTTATCAAAACCCAACGTTTTGACTTTGAACTCCTACATAAGCAAACATTTCCTGCTCAAAGCATCAACAACTTTGTTAGCAGTTCTAGAAATATGTTTAATTACAAAATTAAAATTCTTCATATACTCAACCCATTTAACATGTCTTTGGTTCAACTTCTCCTGTTGAGTCACGAATTGTAAAGCATGATTATCGTTGTACAAAACAAACTCTTTAGGTCCCAAATAATGTCTCCATTTCTTCAGCGCTTGTATGACTACATAAAATTCTTTGTCATATGTTGAATATTTAATCTTTGATTCATTCAGTTTTTCACTAAAGTATGTGACCAAACTGACGTCTTGGCTCAAGACCGCTCCAATTGCAAACCCACTTGCATCACATTTGACCTGAAGTGTCTTACTGAAATCTGGCAACACCAAAATCGGTTGTTCAGTAATATTCTTTTTCAACAGATTGAAAATTTTATGTACTTCTTCTGTCCAGTGAAAAGACTTATGTCTTTTCTTCAGCCTGTCCAACATCGGTGCGCTAATTCCGTTGAAATTTTTGTTAAATTCCCTATAGAAACTAGCCAATCCATGGAAGCTTCAAACATCAAATACAGTCTTCAGTGATGGCCAATTCTTAATCGCTTCTACCTTATCCAGATCCATTTTCATCTCATTTGCAGAGATAACAAAACCCAAATAAATGAGTTATGTCCTCATAAATGTTGATTTCTTCATATTTATCAACAACTTCTCTTGTTGTAATCTCCCCATCACTGTAGCTAAATGCTTTAAATGCTCTGCTTCAGTTTTGATGAAAATCAATATATCATCAAGATATACAATGACAAATTTTCCTATGAAATCCTTCAGGACTTCATTCATCAATCTCATGAAAGTACTGGGCACATTTGTTAAACCAAATGGCATAACAAGCCATTCATACAACCCCTCATTTAATCTTGAATGTCGTCTTCCATTCATCACCTTCTCTCATACGAATTTGATGATATCCTCTTTTCAAATCAATCTTTGAAAAAAAAATTGTCCCATTCAAGAAATCCATCAAATCATCCATCCTTGGCAGAGGAAATCTATATCTGATGGTAATCTTGTTGATTTCCCTCGAGTCTGTGCACATCCTCCAGCCTCCATCTTTCTTTGGGCTGAGCACGGTTGGAACAATGCATGGACTCAAGCTCTCTCTAATCAATCCTTTGTCCATTAAATCCTGGACTTGTCTTTTGACTTCTTCATTCTCCTGCGACGTCAATCTGTATGCTGGTTTGTTCGATAAGCTAGATCTAGGTATAAGATCGATGTGATGACTTATACTTCTAATCGGTGGAAACAAACAAGGTAGTTTGTCAACTACTATATCAGAAAACTCTTCCAAAAACTTATGGATTTCCTCTAGTAAATCATCCACTCTTGTACTAGTTAAAACAATTCTAGGTTTCCTAACCATAATAAATTGTGTATCTTCCTTCTTCTTAACCTCCTTAAGAAGTTTCTTCCCACTCATGAGAAGTATAGTGTTCCTCACCTCTGGTTTTAGTTATTTATCCTTAATTGCCAGCAACATGTGAGTTCTCCCATTCTTCTCCATGGTGTATGTGTTCTTTCTTCCATCATGAATCACATTCATGTCATATTTCCATGGTATACCCAACAATAGATGACAAACATCCATGGGAATAACATTACATAGTATTTCATCCTTATATCCTCCTATTTTAAATTCAACTAAACATTGTTTAGTGACATTTACCTAATGTCCTTTTTGTAGCCACAAAACTCTGTATGGGCTCGGATGTTCAATAGTCTCCAGCTCCATCTTTTATACCATCTCTGTAGATACGAGATTGTCTATGCTACCACTATCCATGATGACTTTTCATACCCTGTCTTTTGTCTTGCAAGCAGTCTGAAAAAGTCTATTCCTTTGGACTAGGTATTCTTCCACTTTCTCTGGCTTCAAGAGAACTTTCCTCATCATCAATGATCTTCCTCCCTCAGCATCTTCTGCCTCAACATTCCATCCTTGTGCTTTGGAAATGTGAGTTTCACCTCCTTCTTTCTTTCTATATGGACATTCATAGGATTTATGTCCATTGTTTCCACAGGTAAAGAATTTTATTTCTCGACCTCTACCTTTTCCTCTTCCTCTGGTTCGAGGAAAAGTATTTCTATCAGCATATTTTCCTCTTTGTGAGCTTCCCCCTCTCTCAGTTTGAGATTGAGGTTTCTTCCACTCTTCTTTAGATTTCTAAGTTCTATCTTGGGCAATTGTTTTGCCTCAGGCTTGACTTTTGCCTTAGCCTCTCTGACCTTGCTTTCGGCTTAGCTTCTCTTTATATTTTGAAGCCATCTGATAAGCATCCTCCACATTCTGAAGGCTCATCATGCTCATCTCATCTTGGATGTCATATCTCAGACCATTCATGTACCTGGCAACCTTTTCATCATCACTTTCTTGATGACCTGCCCTGATGTTGATCTTGTAGAATTCTTCAGTGTACTCTTTCATTGTCATCAAATTCTGTCTGAAGTTTTGTATTCTTTGAAATAGAGTAATCTGATAATCCTTGGGTATGAATTTGGATTTCATCTTTGCAACCATTCTATCCCAACTTTTGATTTTCTACTTTCCTTTGTAGTGTCTGTCAGCCTATAGTTCATCCCACCATAATGTTGCATGCCCTTTAAGTCTTTTGACAGTGTGCTTCACCTTCTTGTCTTCCTCGACATACTCATAGTCAAAATATTTATCCATACCTCTAATCCAGTCTAGAATTTCTTCAACATATAGGTTCCCCTCGTACATGGGAATCTCCATTTTTTCTCTGGCACCTATCCTTGCAACAACCCTGAATAGGTGTTCATCTATAGCATCCTTGACTGCTACTTCTTCTCCTTCATGTCCAGCTTAATTTTCACTTTCACCCTCATTGATATCTCCAGCGTCGACTGTGTGCCTCTGTGTTGTCTCCATGGCATCAAGCCTGGCACATAGTTCACACATTTCCCTTTCCACTGCTGGATCAGGCATTAGCATGGGTCTATCTCTTCTTCTTGGTGGCATGGATGAGAAATTTCTCTTTTCTCTACTACAGAAAGAAAATAAATTATTTTTTTCTCTGATACCACTTGATGCAGATCCCCCTATCTTCGGGCCGAGAACCGCTCAGGATCTTCACTACAACCACGTTGAGGGTTAACCAACCCCTTCATTTAAGCCACTAAGGACTTTGTATTTTAGGGGTTCATGATACCTAATGTTGAGCTCCTTGACTCTTCCACTTGTCGAAACCCAAAATGCCGATATGGCAAAATCTCTGACCATGTTCTTCTCCTGTATCAGGTTTTCTACCTTTTTGGGGTTTCAGACTTCGCGATTCCATGAAACTTGTTATCAAGGTTCTTGACCTTTCCACCTTCCGAAACCCAAAATGCCTATATTCTTGAAATGCTTGGTCGCATCCTCCTACACAGCTATATCATGTTTCACGACATCGAAAGTTCCAAAACAAGGAATCCTGACCACTTGTCTTCACAACTACCGAAATGTCGAAACTCGAAACGTTCAACAAAAGGCTGGCTTCTATTGGAACTTTTTCCCTTTTCAGAGTTTTGAACTTTGCGAGTTTGTGAGTCCTGATGTAAAGCTTCTGGCACCCTAACCTCCACAAACCCCGAAACTCTGAAATGATATCTCTAATGGGATCAACGGCTATAAGCCTCCCTTTGATCCGATAGCCCACGTGATTTTGGACTTTCGGGTAGAGGGATTCCAAGACTCTCGATCCCAGAACATTGTCCTCTCAGGTTCCTGAACCCTGAAATACCGAATTGTCAAAACGTCCCTTCACACTATTTCGCATTTCGCAACTTCGAGGGTTCTCATATGAAGAGACCAAATTCTTGTCAACGAGAATGCCAAAATCTCGATTCCCGAAATGTCGAAATAAAACTTCACGATATCCTAAATCTCGTAACTTCAAAATTCTAAGTGAAAGGGCCCAAGCTCCTTGTCCTCAAGACTTCCGGTATTCCAAATCCTGAAATGCTAACAAATATCCTATTGCGACTTCGGATTTCGGGCTTTCCTCCTCCCTGTGTCCCGATCACTCGTCCTCAGGGCCTCCGAAATCCCTAATTCTAAAGTTTTGATATTCCGACCTCATCACCGCTTGTCTTTGTACACGAAAACTCTTTTCGCATTTCGGGGATTTGACCAACCAAAGGTTTCTCCCACACTTCGGATTTATGATCCCCGAAATGTCGAAATGATCTCGACGGTCAAATGATCGAAATCAATAATCCACGTTGAATCCTGCCTTTCGAAGGTGGATCTATCCAACGCTTAACTTCCCCTACAACTTCCTTGGATCCTACGATCCTTGTTATTTCGGGAGTTCTCCTTGGAGAATTCCCACCGTTCAGTTCCCTCCTCAAGAACTTCTGCGAAATGAACTAATGTCCCCTCATCATGACCTTCCTTCTCCAAAGTAATTTCACTTCACCTCCCTTTGAATACTTCAAAGGAACTACCCCTTCTGAGATTCTCTGACAAGTTTAGATAACCAAAGAATTCCTGCACACACTCCTTGTGACAATCCTTCAATTACTTCTGGGTATTTGAACTCATGACTCTGTGCACTTTCTCTACAACAACAATCCTTTAATCTCTCAATCTTAGTTCACAATCTTCTAAGGATTCAACTAGCCTGCGCATGCCTTGCATGACCCCTGTGCTCCACTTGCACTTCTGTTGAAATGTGAACAACGGTATCCCTCTTGAGCTTTCAGAGATGAACTTTGAACCTTCGTCAATGCACTCCTTGCAGGAAATTCTCACTCAGGATGAGAAACAATTGAAAATCATTTCCTCTCTCTCTCAGACTTCGAACACTTAAGGTGAAATCATACATACATAGCATAAAAACAAATGCATGACAGAGAGAATAAAACAACCATAAGCAGATCAATTAGCATGTATACACAGAAAGCATCATAACAACATGAATCTGAATCAAAGCTTCATATATTAATTCAGAACTTTTGTACATGGGTTCTCCTCTACAACTCTCTTTCTACAACTCTCTTCTTCTCTATGCTAATGTACTTAATTGATCTATTTCTGAATGATACAAAGATACAAAGATGAGGGTGTCTATAGTCATTTTCCCTCCTGTTCTTCTAAACTGTCTAATCTCTAATTCAAACCTACCTACTTTCATTAACTATCCATAAATGCCTCTACGTTCTTCAGATGAGAGCGAATCACTCATGATTTGTTTACAATATGTAAGTACGCTTTCTTTTAACCATTACATTAATGCTTCAAAAACATTTCCAAAACGTGTAAAATGTATATTGCACTTTCCAGCTATCTTCTGCCTTCAGGATTACTTGTTGTTGGCTTCTTGTGATGCACCTGCATCATACTCCCTTGCTTGAAATTTTTTTCATGAACTCTTGTTCATGAGCTCTTGCATGGTTTGTCCATGCTTCTGAATTTCTGCTTCATCTTCCCAAATGGCATCTTCAACTAGATGTCCCTTCCATTTGACCAAGTATTCAAAATACTCTTTCCTCCTGGTCTTCTTGTTGATTCTCTTGTCAAGTATACTTTCCATCTGTGGCTTTGCAGCTATAGGCATTTGTTTGTTCCACTAAACTTCTGTTTGTTCATTCTCTTCCCCTACTTCTTACGCTTTGTAAGGGTACAAATATGATATGTTTAATATCGGTGAAATTCCGACCCCATCGGGTAATTTGATCTCATATGCATTTGCCCCAAATTTCTTCATGACTCAGCATGGTCCAATCTTTTTCATTTTCAGTTTGTTATATGTTCCCCTTGGGAACCTCTCCTTCCTCAGATGTGCAAGAACTAGATCACCAACTTCAAACTGAGGTTCTTGCCTATGTTGATCTGCTCTGTGTTTATACTATTGACTCGAATTTTGCAAATGTTCCCTCACTTGGTTGTGAAGTTCCTTCATTGCCTCTACAAAATCATCCACACTAGCACTTCTGAATTCAGTCTATTTTGAATCTTTCAATTCAGACACTTCCCTGGGTTGCATTCCATAAACAATCTGAAATGGACTCTGCCTTGTGCTTCTGTTGATTAAATCATTGTAATAAAATTATGCCTATGGCAGAATGTGATCCCACTGACTGTGGTGTTTGGTCACTAGGCTCCTCAGTAAATATCCCAAGCTTTTGTTCACAACTTCTGTTTTCCCATCAGTCTGAGGATGATAAGTTGAGCAAAATGAAAAACTTGTCCCCATCTTCTTGCATAAAGTCCTTCAGAAATGTCCCACGAACTTGGTGTCTCAATCAGAAACTATACTCCTTGGTAAGTCGTGAAGTCTGATGACTTCTTTGAAAAACAGGGTCGCAATATGTGTTTCATCGCTAGTTTTCTGACATGGTATAAAATGTGCCATCTATGAAAATCTGTCTTCCACCACAAAGATTGAATCAAATCCTCTCTATGTTCTTGGCAGACCCAATATAAAATCCATGCTCACTGCATCCCACAGCCTCTCTGGTATGGGTAATGGCTGGTATAACCCTATGTTTTTCCTTTTTCCTTTTGTGTGCTTACAAATTCTACATCATTCCACAAATATTTTGACATCTATCCTCATCCTTGGCCAAAAATATGAGCCACTTAATTTCGAGAACGTTTTTTCATGACCTAAATGTCCTGCCAATCCTCCAGTGTGTTTTTCTTTTAGCAGATTCTCCCTCATGGATAATTTTGGAATATGATGCAGGAGCATTGCAAAAAACAAGCAAGCACGGAGATAGAAGATAGCTGGGACAAGTGCCAATGCATTTCAGCACATTGCAAAAGTGTTTTGAGACGTTTTGAAATAAATGTGTGGATGTTAATGTAATAGTTAAGAGGAAGCACACTTAGATATTGTAAACATATCTTGAGCGATCCGCTCTCATCTATAGTAGGTGAAGGCATTAATACATAATTAATGTGAGTAGATAGATTTAAATGCAGATTAGACAGTTTAGAGCGTAGGAGGGAAAACCAACTATAGACACCCTCATCTTGTATCATTGTAACATTAGCATAATCAATCGAGCATAGAGCACAAAGAAGAGAAGAAGCAGAGAACTGTATTTGAAAACACCCATGTACAGAAGTCCTGAATTAATACATGAAGCTTTGATTCAGACTTATCATGTTGTGATATTCTCTGTGTATGTATGTTGAATGCTATTCTTATATCTATTTTACTCTTTCTGTTATGCATTTTCTATTATGCTATGTATGAATGACTTCTTGTTGAATGTTTGAAATCTGAGAGAGAGAGTACGAAATGAGTTTCAATTTTTTCTCAACCTGAGTGAGTAAAATTCTTGCAAGGAGTGCAATGGAGTTTGTCCGAAAGGAGTGCGTTGACCAGGGTACAGAGTTTTTATCTCTGAAAGCTCAGGAGGGATAACATTGTTCTCATTCTCGTGAAAGTGAAAGTTAAGTACAGGAGCCGTGCAAGGTATGCGCAGGACGAGTGAAGTCTCAGGTCTACAACCTGAGTGAAATTATTGAAGGAATGTTGTTGCAAGGAGTGCACAGAGTCGAAGAGGTTCAAATACTAGAGAGTATTTAAAGAAGTTCTGCAAGGAGTGCGCACAGGAGTTATCCCCAGAGTACTTCAGGATTTTAAGCAAGCTCAAGAGGGATAGAGTCTTTGAAGTTGTTGAAGAGAAGCTCAAGAGGGCTAGTGCCTTGAAGTGTTGGAAAGAGGCATAGAAAAGTTGTTTTGTAGGCAGACAAGTTCTGTGAAGGAATACCTTGTTCATTTCGTAGGAGTTGTCAAGGAGGAATTGGACGGTCGGAATTCTCCGTGGAGAATTCAGGAAATTCTGAGAGTCATCAGATCTTGCAAAGGAGCAGGGAAGTTACGACAAGTATCCTTCAAGTGAAAGCTCAGGAGAAATTGGACCATAGGATCCAAGTCGACAAGGGTCATTGGATCACTTGTGAATTCTCACTTTGAGGATTCGCGAGTTGAAGGACCAAAAACCTTTCATCAAGATTTATGAAATCACGAAGTGAAAAGTTCCGACATGGCTGAAAGTTCCATTGTGGGGCCAGTATTAATAACGAGTCAAAATTCACCATTTCAGAATTTTGGAGGATAGGAGCTTGAGATGTCTATTCTGGGATTCCCGAAATCGCGAGACGCGATATAAGTACGGGGACAGGACATCATCAACTATTTCGGTGGATCGGCATTTCGGGTTTCGACAGTTGGGGAGTCGAGACTTTTTTCCCGAAAGTCCTAAAGTCGCAAGTTGTGATAGGGAGTAACGAGGAATTCGGGATGTCGACACTTTGGGTGTCGGGATACAAAGGAGGTAGCGCTTGGGGAGTGAGGTCGCGAAGTGTCAAAGCTAGGCATGAGAGACACGTGGTAGAACCACAAGGTGGGCCTGGGTGATAGACAGGCGGACATGTGTCACCTAGCGAAAGGAGACAACACCCCGTTGACCTCTCGCGTCTCGAGGATTCGTGAGATAAGGGAATGAGAGTTCAACCCCTGAACTTGTGAAGTTGTGAGTAGCAATAATGCGAGAGGGAAAGCTAATGTATCTTCTTGGGGGTTCGTGAAGGGAAGGTTCCAAGGTTGGATGCTGAAACTTGCATAAGTGCGAATAGCGAGAGGTGCTAGTGTTGAGCCTAATCAGTGGTCACGCGCGAAACGAGCTGATGAGGGGAAGAGCCATACCCACATATGCACTTTGGGTATCATTAATTCAGAAGGTGAAGAGTTGAGAGACTTGGAAGGAGAAGTCACGAAGCTGCAAACTCCGAAGTTTTGATATTGTGAGAAATACAACCACATTGTTTGGTCAGAGGGAGATTGGAATTGATGCTTCGCATTTGATCGCATGGGCTCAATTCATAAGGACCTGTGGATAAGCACCATTTTATGTGAATGGGATTCCCTGAAGAGGAATTGAAGAGTCAATCCAACTCAAGGGAAGGAATTAGAATGATCTTGTAGCGGACCTTGACCCGAGGGCCGATAGAGGGTTGGGGGTCTGCATCAAGTGGCATCAGAGTGCATAAAGATTTCTTTGCTTTCTGTAGCAGGGAAAAGAAAGATTCACCATGCCACTGAGAAGAAGAGATAGGAAAACACCCGATCTTCTAGAGGAGAGGGAAATTTCAAGAGAAAGGGGTAGGCAGGTGCCAAATCCAGCCATGGAAAGAGAGATGCATAACCTACATGCCAGAGTCGTGGACATAGAAATAAAACAGAGGCACATAGCTGATGTTGGAGATGTCATTGAATCTGAAAGTGAAGATGAAGCTGGACATGAAGGAGAAGAAGTTGCAACAGAGGATGTAGCAAATGAACACCTACTCAGGGCTATTGCAAGGATGGCTGCTAGAGAAAAAATGGACTTTCCAGTATATGAGGGAAACCTGGATGTTGAAGAACTTCTAGACTTGATTAGAGCTATGGACACATATTTTGACTATGAAGATGTCGAGGAAGATAAGAAGGTCAAACATGATATCAAAAGACTTCAAGGACATGTAGCATTGTGGTGGGATGAACTACAAGCTGACAAACACTGCAAAGGCAAGAAGAAAATCAAGAGTTGGGATAGAATGATCGTGAAGATGAAAGAAAAAATCATACCCAAGGATTACCAAATCACTCTGTTTCAAAGGATGCAGAATTTGAGACAGAAGCTGATGTCAGTGAAGGAGTACACTGAAGAGTTCTATAAGCTAAACATCAGGGCAGGTCATCGTGAAAGTGATGATGAAAAGGTTGTCAGGTATATGAATTGTCTGAGATATGACATTTAGGATGAGATGAGCATGATGATCATTCAAACTATAGAAGATGCTTATCAGATGGCTCTGAAGGCTGAAGAGAAGCTCAGCCGAAAGAAAAGTCAGAGAGGCCGAGGCAGAAGTCAACCTAGAGGCAAAATAGTTGTCCATGGTAGGAATCAGAAGTCTAAGGAAGAGTGGAAGAAAACTCAACCTCAAACTGAGAGAGGTGGAAGCTCACAAAGAGGGTAGTATTATGAACAGAGAGGAAAGTATGCTGATAAAAACACTTTTCCTCACACTAGAGGAAGAGGAAGAGGCAGAGGTGGAGTAATAAAATGCTTCACGTGTGGAAAGAATGGAAATAAGTCTTATGAATTTCCAAATAAGAAGAAAGAAGGAGGTGAGACTCACATTGCCAAAGCACAGAGGTGGAATGTTGAGGCAAAGGATGCTAAAGGTGGAAGATGACTGGTGATGAGGAAGGTTCTCTTAATGCCAGAAGAAGAGGCAGAGAATCCAGTGCAAAGGAACAGTCTTTTTCGGACTGCTTGCAAGACCAAACACAGGGTATGCAAAGTCATCATGGATAGTGGTAGCACAAATAATCTCATTTCTACATATATGGTGCAAAAGCTGGCGCTGGAGACTATTGAACATCAAAGTCCATACAGAGTTTCATGGCTACAAAAAGGACATCAGGTAAATGTCACTAAACAATGTTTAGTTGAATTTAAGATAGGAAGATATAATGATAATATATTGTGTTATGTCATTCCCATGGATGTTTGTCATCTATTGCTGGGTAGACCATGGCAATATGACAGGAATGTGGTTCATGATGGGAGAAAGAACACATACACCTTAGAGAAGAATGGGAGAACTCACATGTTGTTGTCAATTAAGGATAAAGAGGCGAAACCTGAAGTAAACAACACTGTACTCCTTATGAGTGGGAAGGAACTTCTTAAGGAGGTTAAGAGGAAGGAAGATCCACAATTCATTGTGGTCAAGAAACCTAGAATTGTTTTGACTAGTACAAGAGTGGATGATCTATCAGAGGAAATCAAAAAGCTATTGGAGGAATTTGTTGATATAGTAGTGGACGAACTACCTCATTCGTTGCCACCTATTAGAAGTGTAAGTCATCACATTGATATCATACCTGGATCTAGTTTACCAAACAAAGAAACATATAGATTGATGTCGTAGGAGAATGAAGAGGTCAAAAGATAGATCCAACATTTAATGGACAAAGGGTTGGTTAGAGAAAGCTTGAGTCCATGTGTTGTTCCGACAATACTCAGTCCAAAGAAAGATGGAGGCTGGAGGATGTGTACTGACTCGAGATTGATCAACAATATTACCATCAAATACAGATTTCCATTACCAAGGATGTATGATTTGATGGATTTCTTGAGTGGAGCAATGTTTTTTTCGAAGATTGATTTGAAAAGTGGATATCGTCAAATTCGTTTGAGAGAAGGAGACAAATGGAAGACAACATTCAATACCAATGAAGGGTTGTATGAATGGCTTGTTATGTCATTTGTCTTAACAAACGCACCAAGCACTTTCATGAGATTGATGAATGAAGTCCTGAAGGATTTCATCGGAAAAATTGTCATTGTGTATCTTGATGACATACTGATTTTCTGTAAAACAGAGGCAGAGCATCTGAAACATTTGACTACAGTGATGAAGAGACTACAGCAAGAGAAGTTGTTGATAAACATGAAGAAATCCTCATTCATGAATACAAAACTCATTTATTTTGGGTTTGTTATTTCTGCAGACAAGTTGAATATGGATCCAGATAAAGTGGAGGTGATTAAGAATTGGCCATCGCCAAAGAGTATCTTTGAAGTTTGAAGTTTTCACGGATTGGCTGGTTTCTATAGAAAATTCATCAAGAATTTCAGTGGAATTAGTGCACCAATGATGGACACAGTTAAGAAGAGACACAAGACTTTTCATTGGACAAAAGAGGTGGAGAAAAGCTTCAGTTTGTTGAAAAGGAAAATCACGGAACAACCAATTTTGGTGTTGTCGGATTTCAAAAAGACATTTCAAGTAAAATGTGATGCAAGTGGGTTTGCAATAGGGGCAGTCTTGAGTCAAGAAGATAGAACGATAGCATACTTCAGCGAGAAGCTGAATGAAGCCAAAATAAAATACTCCATGTATGACAAGGAGTTCTATGCTATTATTTAGGCATTGAAGAAATGGAGACACTATTTGATTCCTAAGGATTGTGTCTTATACAGTGACAATCATGCTTTGTAATTTGTGACTCAACAGGAGAAGTTGAATCAAATACATGTTAAATGGGTTGAATACATGTAGAACTTTAATTTTGTAACTAAGCATATTTTTGGAACTGCTAACAAAGTTGTTGATGCTTTGAGCAGGAAATGTTTTCTATTGCAGGAGTTCAGCGTCAAAACTTTGGGTTTTGATAACCTTAAGGAAATGTACACAGATGATCTAGATTTTAAGGAGGCATATGAAGCAGCTGAGAATCCAATTATTAGGGACAAAAGTCAATGGACGGAATACATGATCCAGGAAGGATTACTATTTAAGGGTAATCAACTTTGTATTCCAAAATGCTCCATGAGGGAGAATTTGTTGAAGGGGAAACATAGTGGAGGATTGGCCGAACATTTCGGTCATGACAAGATGTTCTCAAAGTTAAATGAGTCATATTTTTGGCCAGGAATGAGAGAAGACGTCAAAATATTCATGGACAGATGTAGAATTTGTTAGCATTCAAAAGGAAAGAGGCAGAATGCTGGCTTATATCAACCATTACCCATACCAGAGAGGCCATGGGATGTAGTAAGCATGGACTTCATATTGGGGTTGCCGAGAACATAAAGAGGGTTCGATTCAATCTTTGTCATAATAGACAGATTTTCTAAAATGGCACACTTCATACCATGTCAGAAAACCAGTGACACAACTCACATTGCGAATCTGTTTTTCAAAGAAGTCATTCGACTTCACGGCTTACCAAGGAGCATAGTTTCGGATCGAGACACCACGTTTGTGGGACACTTCTGGAGAACCTTATGGAAATTTCTGGGAACAAACTTGTCACTCAGTTCAGATTATCATCCTCAGATGAATGGACAGACAGAAGTTGTCAACGGAAGTTTGGGAGACTTGTTGAGGAGTTTGGTGACAGAACACCACAGTCAGTGGGACAATATTCTGCCACAGGCGGAATTTTCTTATAATGATTCAATCAAAAGAAGAACAGGGAAGAGTCCATTTCAAATTGTTTATGACATGCATCCAAGGGGAGTTTATGAATTGAGGGATTTAGAACATAACGCAACTTGGACTGCTAGTACAAAATATTTTGGCGAGGCAATGAGGGAGCTTCACAACCAGGTGAAGGAGCAATTGCAGAACTCAAGACAAGAGTATAAGCGAAGAACAAATCAACACAGACGACAAATTCAGTTTGAAGTTGGTGATTTGATCCTTGGACACTTGAGAAAGGAAAGGTTCCCAAGAGGGACATATAATAAATTGAAAATGAAGAAAATTGGACCATGTCGAATCATAAGGAAATTTGGGACAAATGCTTATGAGATCTAATTACCCGATGGGATCGAAATTTCTCTGATATTCAACATCTCATATTTGTACCCTTATAAATCTAAAGAGGCAGGTGTAGAAAGTGAACAACTAGAGGTTCAGTGGACTAAACAGATGCTAGTTGCAGAGAAGCCACAGATGGAAACCATACTGGACAAAAGAGTTAGTAAGAGGACCATGCAAAAGGAATATTTTGAATACTTGGTTAAGTGGAAGGGACATCCAGTTGAAGACTCCAGTTGGGAAAATGAAGCAGAGATTCAAAATCATGGGCAGACCATGCGAGAGCTCATGGACAGGAGCGCTTGAAAATTTTTCAAGTGAGGGAGTATGATGTAGGAGCATCGCCAACAACAAGCAAGCGTGGAGGCGGAAGATAGATGGGACAAGTGCCAACATATTTCAACACGTTGTAAAAGTGTTTTGAGACGTTTTGAAATAAATGTGTGGATGTTAATGTAATAGTTAAGAGGAAGCACACTTAGATATTGTAAACAGATATTGAGTGATCCGCTCTGATTTGTAGTAGGTGAAGGCATTAATACATAATTAATGTGAGTAGGTAGATTTAAATGCAGATTAGACAGTTTAGAGCGTAGGAGGGAAAACCGACTATAGACACCCTCATCTTGTATCATTGTAACATTAGCATAATCAATCGAGCCTAGAGCACAAAGAGGATAAGAAGAAGAGAAATGTATTTGAACACAACCATGTACAGAAGTCCTGAATTAATACATGAAGCTTTGATTCAGACTTATGGTGTTGTAATATTCTCCGTGTATGTATGTTGAATGCTATGCTTATAGATATTTTCCTCTTTCTGTTATGCATTTGTTGTTATTCTATGTATGAATGACTTCTTGTTGAATGTTTGAAATTTGAGAGAGAGAGTAAGGAATGAGTTTCAATTGTTTCTCAACCTGAGAGAGTAAAATTCCTGCAAGGAGTGCAGTAGAGTTTGTCCACAAGGAGTGCGTTGACAAGGGTTCAAAGTTTTTATCTCTAAAATCTCAGGAGGGATAACATTGTTATCATTCTTGTGGAAGTGCAAGTTAAATACAGGATCCATGTAAGGTGTGTGCAGGCTGAGTGAAGTCTCAAGGTTACAACCTGAGTGAAATTGTTGAAGGACTGTTGTTGCAAGGAGTTCACATAGTCGAAGAGGTTCAAATACTAGAGCGTATTTGAAGAAGTGCCACAAGGAGTGCACACAGGAGTTATCCCCAGAGTACTTGAGGATTTCAAGCAAGCTCAGGAGGGATAGAGTCTTCAAAGTTGTCGAAGAGAATCTCAAGAGGGCTAGTGCCTTGAAGTGTTGGAAGGAGGCATAGCAAAGTTGTTTTGTAGGTAGACAAGTTCTGTGAAGTAATACCTTGTTCATCTCATAGGAGTTGTCAAGGAGGAATTGGACGATCGGAATTCTCCATGGAGAATTCATGAAATTCTGAGAGCTGTCATATCTTGCAGAGGAGCAGGGAAGTTATGGTAAGTATTCTTCAAGTGCAAGCTCAGGAGAAATTGGACCGTAGGATCCAAGTCGACAAGGGCCATTGGATCACTCATGAATTCTCACTTCAGGGATTCACAAGTTGAAGGACCGAAAACCTTGCATCAAGATTCATGAAATCGCAAAGTGCGAAGTCCCGACAGGGTAGGAAGTTTCGTTGTGGGGCCAGCATTAATAACGAGTCAAAATTCGCCATTTCAGCATTTCAGAGGATAGGATCTCGAGATATTTGTTTTGGGATTATAGAAATCGTGAGATGTGATATAAGTACAGGGAAAGGACGTCATCAACCATTTCGGCGGATCGAAATTTCAGGTTTCAACAGTTGGGGAGTCAAGACTTTTGTTCCAAAAGTCCCGAAATCGCGAGTTGCGATAGGGAGTAATGAGGAGTTTGGGATCTTGGCACTTCGGGTGTCGAGATACAAAGGAGGCAGTGCTTGGGGAGCAAGGTCACGAAGTGCCAAATCTAGGCATGAGAGACACGTGGAAGAACCACAAGGTGGGCCCAGGTGATAGACAGGTGGACACGTGTCACCTAGTGAAAGGAGTCAACACCCCGTTGACCTCTTGTGTCTCAGGGATTCGTGAGATAAGCGAATGAGAGTTCAACCCCTCGACTTACGAAGTCACGAGTAGAGAGAATGCGAGAGGCAAAGCTAATTTTTCTTCTTAGGGTTTCGTGAAGGGAAGGTGCCAAGGTTGGACACTAAAACTTGAGCGAGAGGCACTAGCATTAAGCCTAGCCGGTGGTCATGTGCAGAGGGAATTGATGAGCGTAGGAGACATACCCATATCTACACTTTAGGTATCATGAATTTGGAAGGAAAAGAGTTGAGATACTTGGAAGGAGAAGTCACGAAGCTGTGAACTCCAAAGTTCCGATATTGCAAGAAATATGACCACATTGTTTGGTCAGAGGGAGATTGGAATTGATGCTTTGCGTTTGATCGTGTGGGCTCAATTCATAAGGACTTGTGGAGAAGCACCATTTTATGTGTGTGGGATTCCCTGAAGAGGAATCAAAGAGCCAATGTGACTCAAGGGTAGGAATTAGAATGATCTTGTAGAGGACCTTGACCCAAGGGCCGATACAAGGTTGGGGGTCTGCATCATAATACATAATTGATTTCCCCTGAATAATAATCCATCTTGGCTCATATATTTGGTCCATTGACTTCTTTCCCTGAGAACTGGATTCTCAGATGCCTCATATGCCTCTTTGAAATCTGGATCATCTCTGTATTGTTGGTTGTGGAGCCTGATTATCTTCCTGATGCAGAGGCCCTTTGCTTTCAGCCGTGTCTATACCCCATGAATTATTTACACCCCAGAAGTATGTACACTCTTCCACGCGGGGGAGTGCAGAGGGGGGGTACCCCCTCTGCGGGGTCCGGGGGGGAGATCCCCCCGGCTGGGGGGTCTGGGGGCAAGCGGGCCCCCAGCGGGGGTTCGGGGGTGAATCCCCCGAAGCAAAAATTGCCTTGTAAAAGTATATGTAATTTCATTGTAAATCTGGACCGTTCATTATAAGGTCGCAGATCTAACGGTAGAGATTATGTTAGGGTTTTTTGCCCTACAAGGCAACCCTCTTTTATGAGGGAAATGTATTGCGGCTATTGATTGATGGTGAATATTGTATTCTGAGCGAGGAGACAGTGAGAGAAAGAAGAGGAAGTTACAACGGGTTTTGCTGTAGGTTGCATCCCTTCATTTGCTGGATAATAATAAAGCAAGGACCTGGCAATTTCTCTGGTGGACGTATCCCACACTGGGTGAACCACGTAAATCTGTGTCTCTCTTGTATTGTGTGTCTTTTGTGTTTTGTTTCTGCATTTGTTTTATTTTATTGCTCCGCGGTCCTGTTTTCTAACATGTATATGTCCTTGAGGTTATCAAAACCCAATGTTTTGACTTTGAACTCCTACATAAGCAAACATTTCCTACTCAAAGCATCAACAACTTTGTTAGTAGTTCCAGAAATATGTTTAATTACAAAAGTAAAATTATGCATATATTCAACCCATTTAACATGTCTTTGGTTCAACTTCTCCTGCTGAGTCACGAATTGTAAAGCATGATTATCACTATACAAAACAAACTCTTTAGGGACCAAATAATGTCTCCATTTCTTCAGTGCTTGTATGACTGCATAAAATTCTTTGTCATATGTCGAATATTTAATCTTTGCTTCATCCAGTTTTTCACTGAAGTATGCGACTGGACTATCATCTTGGCTCAAGACCACTCCAATTGCAAACCCACTTGTGTCACATTTGACCTGAAATGTCTTACTAAAATACGGCAACACCAAAATTGGTTGTTCCGTTAATCTTCTTTTTCAACAGATTGAAACTTTTCTCTGCTTCTTCAGTTTTGCTAAAAATCAATATATCATCAAGATATACAATGACGAATTTTCCTATAAAATCTTTTAGGACTTCATTCATCAATATCATGAAAGTACTGGGTGTATTTGTTAAACCAAATGGCATAACAAGCCATTCATACAGCCCCTCATTTGTTTTGAATGTCGTCTTCCATTCATCACCTTCTCTCATGAGAATTTCATGACATCCTTTTCAAATCAATCTTTGAAAAAAAAAATTCCCCACTCAAGCAATCCATCAAATCATCCATCCTTGGCAAAGGAAATCTATATTTGATGGTAATCTTGTTGATTTCCCTCGATTTTGTGCACATCCTCTAGCCTCCATCTTTCTTTGGGCTGAGCACGGTTGGAACATCGCATGGACTCAAGCTCTCTCTAATCAATCCTTTATCCATTAAATCCTGGACTTGTATTTTGACTTCTTCATTCTCTTGTGCTGTCAATCTGTATGCTACTTTGTTCGGTAAACTGGCTCCAGGTATAATATTGATTTGATGACTTATACCTCTAATCGATGGCAACGAACAAGGTAGTTCATCCACTACTATATCAGAAAACTCTTCCAGCAACTTCTGTATTTCCTCTGGTAAATCATCCACTCTTGTATTGGTTAAAAAAATTATAGGTTTCCTGACCATAATAAATTGTGTATCTTCCTTCTTCTTAACCTCCTTAAGAATTTCCTTCCCACTCATGAGAAGTACAATGTTGCTCACCTCTGGTTTCACTTCTTTATCCTTAATCGGGAGCAACATGTGAATTCTCCCATTCTTCTCCAGGGTGCATGTGTTCTTTGTCCCATCATGAATCACATTCCTGTCATATTGCCATGGTCTATCCAACGATAGATGAAAAACCTCCATAGGAATAACATCACATAGTATTTCATCCTTATATCCTCCTATTTTAAATTCAACTACACATTGTTTAGTGACATTTACCTGATGTCTTTTTTGTAGCCACGAAACTCTGTATGGGCTTGGATGTTCAATAGTATCCAGCTCCAGCTTTTCCACCATCTCTATAGATATGAGATTGTCTATGTTACCACTGTCCACGATGTCTTTGCATACCCTATCTTTTGTCTTGCAAGAAGTCCGAAAAAGTCTGTTCCTTTGGACTGGGTGTTCTACCTCTTTCTCTGGCTTCAAGAGAACTTTCCTCATAATCAATGATCTTCCACCCTCAGCATCTTCTGCCTCACCATTCTATCCTTGTGCTTTGGCAATGTGAGTTTCACCTCCTTCTTTCTTTCTATTTGGACATTCATAGGATTTATGTCCATTTTCTGCATAGGTAAAGAATTTTATTTCTCCAGCTCTACCTCTTCATCTTCCTCTGGTTCGAGGAAAAGTACTTCTATCAGCATATTGTCCTCTCTGTGAGCTTCCTCCTCTCTCAGTTTGAGTTTGATTTTTCTTCCACTCTTCTTTAGATTTTTGAGTTATGTCTTGGGCAATTGTTTTGCCTTGGGATTGACTTTTTCCTCGGCCTCTCTGACCTTGCTTTTGGCTCAGCTTCTCTTCAGATTTCAGAGCCATCTGATAAGCATCATCCACATTCTGAAGGCTCGTCATTCTCATCTCATCTTGGATGTCATATCTCATACCATTCATGTACCTCACAACCTTTTCATCATCACTTTCCTGATGACTTGTCCTGATGTTGATCTTGTAGAATTATTTAGTGTACTCTTTCACTATCATCAACTTTTGTCTCAAGTTCTACATTCTCCAAAACAGAGTAATATGATAATCCTTGGGTATGAATTTGGCTTTCATCTTTGCAACCATTCTATCCCAACTTTTGATTTTCTTCTCGCCTTTGCAGTGTCTGTCAGCCTACAGTTCATCCCACCATAATGTTGCATGCCCTTTAAGTCTTGTGAAAGTGTGCTTGACCTTCTTGTCTTCCTTGACATCCTCATAGTCAAAATATTTATCCAGAGCTCTAATCCAGTCTAGAATTTCTTCAACATCCAGGTTCCCCTCATACATGGGAATATCCATTTTTGCTCTGTCACCTATCCTTGCAAAAACCTTGAATAGGCGTTCATGTGCAGCATCCTCGACTGCTACTTCTTCTCCTTCATGTCTAGCTTCATTTTCACTTTCATCCTCACTGATATCTCTAGCGTCGACTGTGCACCTCTGTGTTGTCTCCATGGCATCAAGCCTGGCACATAGTTCCCGCACTTCCCTTTCCACTGCTGGATCAGGAATTGGAATGGGTCTATCTCTTCTTCTTGGCAGCATGGCTAAGAAATTTCTCTTTTCTCTGCTACAGAAAGAAAATAAATTATTCTGTGCTCTGATACAACTTGATGCAGATCCCCTTGCCCTCGGGATGAGATTCGCTCAGGATCTTCACTACAACCATGTCGAGGGTTAACCAACCCATTCGTTTAATCCACTAAGGAATTTGTATTTTGGGGGTTCGCGGTCCCTAATGTCGAGCTCCTCGACTCTTCCACTTGCTGAAACCTGAAATGCCGATACGCCGAAATCTCTGACCATGTTTTTCTCCTGTATTAGGATTTCACCTTTTCGGGGTTTTGGATTTCATGAATCCTGTTATCAAGGTTCTTGACCTTTCCACCTTTCGAAACCTGAAATGTCGATATTCTCTAAATGCTTGGTCGCATCCTCCTACATAGTTGTATCACATTTCGTGACTTTGGGAGTTCCGAAATAAGGAATCCCGACCTCTTTTCTTCGCAACTACCGAAATTTCGAAACCCTAAATGTTCAGCAAAAGGTTGGCTTCTATCGGAACTTTTTCCCCTTTTCAGAGTTTTGAACTTTGTGAGTTCACGAGTCCTGATGTAAAGCTTCTAGTGCCCTAACCTCCATAAACCCCGAAACTCCAAAATGATATCTCCAATGGGATCAATGGATATAAGCCTCCCTTTGAACCGACGACCCACGTGATTTCAGACTTTTGGGTACCGGGAGTCCAAGACTCTTGATTCCAGAACACTATCCTCTCAGGTTCCCAAACCCCAAAATATGGAATTCAAGAAATGTCCCTTCACACTATTTTGCGTTTCGCAACTTCGGGGGTTCTCATGTGAAGAGCCCGAATTCTTGTCAACGACAATGCCAAAATCCTGACTCCCAAAATGACGAAATACCACTTCACGATATCTCAGATCTCGCAACTTTAAAATTCTAAGTGCAAGGGCCCAAACTCCTTGTCCTCAAGACTTCCAGTATTTTGAATCCTGATTTTCTAAAATCCTGAAATGCTGACAAATCCCTATGTCATGATCACTTGTCCTCAGGACCTCCGAAATCCTGAATTCCAAAGTTCTAAGATTCTGACCTCATCACCCCTTGTCTTAGTACAAAAAAATGATTTTTGCGTTTCATGGATTTGACCAACCAAAGGTTTCACCCACACTTCGGATTTATGATCCCCGAAATGCCGAAATGATCTTGACAATCAAATGATCGAAATCAACCATCCACGTTGAATGTTGCCATTCGAAAGTGGATCTATCCAACACTTAACTTCCCCTACAACTTCCTCAGGTCCTACGGTGCTCGCTATTTCGGGATTTCTCCTTAGAGAATTCTGACCGTTCAGTTCCCTCCTCAAGAACTTCTGCGAAATGAACTAATGTACCCTCGCTGTGACCTTCCTTCTGCAAAGCAATTTCACTTCACCTCCCTTTGAATACTTCAAAGGCACTACCCCTTTTGAGCTTCTCTGACAACTTCAAATCACCAAAGAACTCCTGCACGCACTCCTTGCGGCAATCCTTCAATTACTTCTGGGTATTTGAACTCACAACTCTATGCACTTTCTCTACAACAACAGTCCTTCAATCTCTCAACCCTAGTTAACAATCTTCTAAGGATTCAACTAGCCTGTGCATGCCTTGCATAGCCCCTGTTCTCTACTTGCACTTCTGTTGAAATGAGAACAACGGTATCCCTCCTGAACTTTCAGAGATGAACTCTGAACCTTCGTCAACACACACCTTATAGACGTTTCACAACACTCCTTGTAGGAAATTCTCACTCAGGATGAGAAACAATTGAAACTCATTTCCTCTCTCTCTCAGACTTCAAACACTTAACATGAAATCATGCATACATAGCATAACAACAAATGCATGACAAAGATAATAAAACAACCATAATCAGATCAATTAACATGTATACACAAAAAGCATCATAACAGCATGAATCCGAATCAAAACTTCATATATTAATTCAGAACTTTTGTACATGAGTTCTCCTGTACAACTCTCCTGCTACAACTCTCTTCTTCTTTATGCTGATGTACTTAGTTCATATAATTCTAAATGATACAAAGATACAAAGATGAGGGTGTCTATAGTCGTTTTCCCTCTTGTTCTTCTAAACTGTATAATCTCTAATTCAAACCTACCTACTTTCACTAACTATGCATAAATGCCTCTATGTTCTTCAGATGACAACGAATCACTCATGATATGTTTACAAAATGAAACTACACTTTCTTTTAACGATTACATTAATGCTTAAAAGACATTTTCAAAACGTGTAAAATGTATATTGCACTTTCCAGCTGTCTTTTGCCTTCATGCTTGCTTACTGCGGGTTGCTTGCAATGCTCCTACATCAGTTGTCCTTTAAGAAAATCACAAACTTCAACCTGAGAAATATCACACAATACCTTGTCTTTGAAAGGATTGATTTCCTAGGGCATACAACACTAATGGATGACACATAGATCTCTTCCTTGGAAAAGTTGGCCGATGGTGTAGGGTTGCAGGTCCAATGTCATCAGTAGGTCAAGTCACTTGAAGACCTCTGTTAAGATCAGGTTCTTATGACTGCATCTATCGACAATGAAATAAATTTGAGCCCCCTTTACCCATATCTATGAGTGAAAGAGGCATTCCCCTTCCTCTGGTTCTTTTGGTTCACTTGGCTTAATTTTGGTGGTAGTGACAGTGGCACTGAGTTCAACATAAATAATTTTCTTCCCTCCTTCTAGATTTGAATCAGAGTCAGAATCGACCTCTGACACAAAACCCTTCATCTTATCCACGAGTGATTGCTTGGAACGACATTCTTCAGTGTTGTGCCAAGGGATTTTATGCTATTCACACCATTTTCCCATGTCCTTCTTCGTCTTCTCACTGTCGTTCATATGTTGCATCATAGACTAGTTGTCCTGATAGTGGACACCTTTTCTCTGTCCCTTTTTGTGTGGGTTGGGGTAACCTTTTCCTTGCTTTGGCTGTGAAGAGTTTGCAGATCCAAACTCTTGCCTCTTCTGCTTAAATTTCTACTCGATCTTAACAACATATATATAAGTCATACCCAATGAAGTGATGTCTAGAAACTCCATTTCTGTTTGAATGTATCTATGAAAACAACCTCGATATTTCAACACTAGATGTCGCTCAAAGTCTTTGATACCCGATTTGCTGCACAGGGTATGGAAAATATTGGTGAAATCTAGTACTATTTGGTCCCTTTCCTAACACAGGGTGGTCCAGCTAGTGTACTAGTCCTCATAGCTTCCAATAGGGTAGTATTGTTCTTTAATGGAATCCATAAATGAATTCCATGTAGGGAAAACCAAAAATATTGTAGATTCCTCTATGGCCCTTTTCTCATAGTAAGTATCCCACCAGTTCTTAACATGGGGGACGATCTTGAGGAGTGCAAAAGTAATATTTTCCCTATTAGAGAAAATGTTGAAAATAAAACAAAATTTAAAGGTTTCAAAGAAATGAATAAAAGATATGTTGATAATGGAAGAACTCATAGGGAATTTAAAGTGGGGAACCATGTATTCTTGAAAGTGAAGGCCAACATAAATTCCCTGAAGTTGGGAAAATTTTCAAAGTTCGCAGCTCGCTATTGTGGGCTATTTGAAATCCTAGAGAGGACTGGGCCTGTAGCATACATGCTTGCCTTCCCTACATCAATGACCATTCATAATGTATTTCAAGTATAATTGCTTAAGAAATTTATACCTGATGCTAATCATGTTATTGATTGGAATGTGATTCAGGTGGAGCAAGAAGGCACTTTCCATGTACATTCGGTACAGATTCGAGACCAGAAAATTAAATAGCTCCAAAATCCATCCATAGGGCTTGTAAAGGTCCAATGGACCTGGTACGGTCCTGAGGACGCTACTTGGGAGAATGAGGATTGAATGCGGGCAGAATACCCACATATTTTTGAGGATTTTTGAAATTTTGGTTGTATATGTGTACATAATGCACTGTGGTAAGTGCATAAATAAGGGGAGGGGATTGTAATACCCCTAGGTTGAACCCCAATTGTAAATGTAAATGCAAATGTACTTAAGTTGGTGATCTATTTGATATCAATTTTGTATGCACCTTCCATGGTATAGTGCACACATGTATTGTGCACTAAAATGATGAAGTGTGGACATGTATTGTGAACTAAACTTAAGTGCACGTGATTTTGAGGCCAGGGAGCCTTTGTGTATATGTTGTGTTTTATAGGCTGGTGAGCCAGTTATTATAACCTAGGAGGATTATGTGTTGAATTAGGCTAGAGATCCTAGATGTTAAAGGCCAGTGAATCTGTTTATGTAATTATGCATATCATTAATATAAAATACATCGCTACGTGTAGAATGACCATGATAAAATAGTATGTACGACTAAACTCCACTAGTTAGAGAAAGGGGCAGCTAAAATTTAAGGAAAAGGGCTAATCTAGAGAGCTTAAGCCAAAAAGGAATATTATATTAATATTCCTTAAAGTATAAAGTATGGATAGTTATTTTATTCTAAGTTCTAAGCATGGGGACAAGTGGGCCAAAGTAGCTCCCAGCATGACAAGTGTTAAGTTGGGAACATCCATACATATAGCTTGGACTCAATTCATTTTCCTATCATTCCATCATCATTCACACACTCATTCAGTTGTCCTTCAGACCTCCCTGTACCTATATCCGTACCTAAAACAATACCATACCCATACATATACCTGTACATGTACCTAGTTAGCTCAAGAGATAGACTGAAGAAGCGGGTTGTAAGGCCCATGGGATATTGAAGAGGCAGGTTGTCAGGCCCATGAGAAATATCTCTAAGTGAAAGTATTGTTGGGAATTGATTTCTTGAAGGTGCTAAACTGCAACTATAGGGCTCTGAGACTTCATGTCCAACCTGTTGTTGAATCCCTGAGAGGTAAGTGGGGAAGCTGAGGGACTATTGAGCAGAGAAGGGCACACTTCCTGGGGTGGGACAAGCATGTGGGGAATGAGAGATAGTAGGACGTTATTTTGAGTTAGCACCTATGACCGATTCTTTCATGTTGTCTGAGATACATCAGTTTGGTTAGGAATCCCTTTACCTGGGTGGAGTTTAGTCCCAGCTCAGGGGTGACCCACTGTTGAGAGTGATGAGCAGTGTGGTCTAAGGATAGGATTTTTGTGGAAGGTCTATACACAGTTGGTGATATTCTTACCAATATAAGTGTCATTTTTTTATTAATTTATATGCTGCATTATTATTTATGTGTTTATTTTTATGGTTTTTTCCTGTGTGTGGTTTATACCTATCTTTATATTTATGGGTATTTCCTATCTATGCTGCATGTATATGTTACTGTTATTTCTATATGACTATGAATTTATAGAATGTATTTTTCTATTTATGTTTTATATATAAAGTTCTACAAGATTTTCTGGGTGTATATGTTTGAATTTGCATATAGTTTGAAAAACTTTACATGGCATAGCCTAGTTGGATGTTGGGGAAGCTACAATATGGTATTAGAGCTTCAATTTTCAACACTGAGCCTAGATGGGCCGAGAAATTTGAGTTGAAGTGAAATTTCATAGAGGATTGATTTCAAAGTGGCCAGATTTCAATATACAGAGTGTCCATGGTAAAAATTAGAATCAATTGCATGGAATTGGGAAAAATCCCCAATTTCTCTTGTTAAATTCATGGGAAAATTGAGAAATTTGGCCAAGTGGTGAGATATTCTTAATTTAATATTTGTTCTAGCAAATTCAGACCTGGAATTGGTCGAATTTGAAGTTACAGAGAGGCAATGATAGATGGAGCGATATTAGTTGATTAAAATTCTCAATTTGTGAATTGAGTTTGGGAAACATTTGTTCCATAAATTTCAACCGACAACGATTTTTTGTTGCAGAGGTTGAATTGGTGTTATCAGGGTGAAATTGAACAAATTTCATAGTTGTAGAATCTATGGTGAAAATTGGGAAAATGTTTGGCAAGAGCCCCAATTTCTGTGCATGCTAAATATGTGTGTTTAGGTTGAAATTTGTCCACGTGAAGTCATTTTGATAGTGTACAAGAGCAGAAAACCAATGAATTTTTGCAACGTTTTATACTATTTGAAGGTCATATTTTTGTAGTATGTTTTTGAGGCCCTATTGATGGGGTCCTAAATCCATTTAGTTCAAAATAAGGAACCAAAATCATCACCGAGGCCCAATTAGACTCTGGAACGTTTAATAGTGGAATGGTTCTCCAGATCTTGCGATCTGGCCAATTAATCGATGGTCTTTACGTTTTCTTGTGAAGGCATCTCTTTTAGTTTGGAATTTCTCTTTGTGTATTTTCTCTTAGGTGGGACCGATATAAGATGGAATACGATATAAACCAACTAGGTAACAAAACAGGAATAAGTTTAACTACTGGAGAAGAGGTTGAGCTTGGGACAACCTACTACTCCAGCATGCATACAACAATTTTATACCACAAGCCTAGTACTAATACATTAAACATGGGAGTATCCAATTACTGACTAATATACAAATCATCAGAAATAAAACACATATGCAATAAATAATGGAAAGTAAAATAATTCACTTAACTATAATCATCCATCGCATAATAACACAACGATTCATCTCCATCATTAAAAAAAAGAACTGTAAAACATTGCATCAGATAACTTAACAATAGATTTAATAGCTCTTACTCATTACAACATCCATTCATGAGACAAGATAGGAAATAGTTCTTCTCCACATCCAAGCACACATGCATTTGATGAAAACATAAACTTGTCTCTAGTCCAGAAAGACTTCTCAATTAAAGGTAGATCGGAAATAACTCTTAACCAAACCAAAAATGAGAGTTTGTTGCAAAAACCATCGACCCTCAACTAATCGTTCAATGCTCTTATTTGTAACATAAAATTAACTAAAAATAATAGCTAAAGTGTAGATAAGCAAAACAAAATTTGCCACATAGTATTCTCTCCTAACAGTTTTTCTAACAGTCATCTCAAGATATCACTTAAAAGGGTGACTCTTCTCATACTCTGACCAACTGATGAACAACTCCTCGTAGGTGTTCGGGTATGGGAATCTGTGTTGTTCCATTGGGGCCATGTAAATCTCTCTTATCTCTACCGCATGTGCCCGATACTTCACTAGACTGGAACTTAACTATTGCAGCATAGCCCCATCTTTGATTAGGCGTTCCATAAATTGTTGTACCTATCCTGGCATTGTGTCGGTCACCTTTTCTAGTCCTTTGGCCCATGATGAATCTTTCTTGGTGTGCGATTTGATGATGTCGTGCAAGTCGACAAAGTCATCGTGCATGCCAAACTCGGGAAGTATGATATATTCCATTTCCTTGTTGATTTTGACCTAGTTTCTCTCACACCTGGTCTACTTCTCTTGGATTTGTTGGTGAGGTTTCCAAGTCATTTTTGCCCAATAATCGGCCGCTTTCCTTATGCAATCAAGACTTCTTTCGTTCAACACTTAAATGTCATGTTGCTCTTTATCTTGACCCTATTGGACTACACCAATGTAGTCGACTCACTCTACGGCTTGCTACACTTTCTTGTACCACGGCTCCATATATTTTCACATCACGAGTGTCGTGGGAGTATCCTCCTAGAGCTCAGCTATCCCTTTAGTGAATAGGTTCCACTCGTTTGTTAATTTTCTATAGGCCTCCTTGAATTCGGTCCTTAGGTACACTGTGGCCTATGTGGTGTCCTGATAGTACTTGGCCAAATGAAGCAAATGTTCTAGTTCCTTCAGGACGAAGACCAACTCCTTTTCATCTCTTTTAGCTCTGTCCAAGGTGGCATCTATGATTTCCATCCCTGTGACGATAAGTTTAGATTTTTTAGCATGTTCAGTGTTGATCAGATGTTCCTCTATGGTGACAAGGATAGAGCGATCTAAAGTGTTCCTCCTTTTCTTGGTGGTTCATTGGATGATAGCCTTCCTTTTCCTGTCATAATCTATGGCATGTACATCGGCTACTTCATCCACAGTTTCAGGGATTTGCTGATACCCCTAGGTGAGTGTATTTCCTAGACTTCTGGTGGTATATACTTGTTCAATATTGGGTTCTTGAATTTCCTCATTGTGCTCTGAAGGCCCGAATTATATTTTTCTCTCATAGGGGTTTTGAGTACCGATTAAAATAAATATGTCGGGAATAGATGCGATACTTACTTGTTTATCGTCCTTTGAAACGCCAATTTCATATTACGGAGCTCCTTCCTCTAGCTCACCCGACCTATTCTCATCCCTCAGACTGTCTTATTAGGTTTTTGGTGCGTCGGGCAGATCCGGTTGGTGGCTTTGTGAATTTAGGGTCATATAACCCAACAATTTCATCAACTTCTATCAGTTCAGGGCTTCCTGGGCCTATTAGGATTTCATGCGGGTTGTTGGCAGGGAGCACTAGCATCCTTACAAGGTTTGGGTTATCTCGCATCTAATCCATTATCCATTGGGCCTATTCAGACATGAGTAACCCTCTCTCCAATGTGTCCTAAGCCTCAGGGGAATTTCTTTCTTGTATCAGTGCTACTAGGGGAATCTCTGTTGTTTCAGCCGCTATCATTTCCTCTCTGGCTCTAAGGGCCCCTTGAACTATTTGTTCTAGAATCGTCATTTGTCCATCCAGGCTCATGGATTTGAACTTGGTTATATTAGGGTTGGCCATCCTTGCTACAAATTCATCCCAATCCTGAGCATTTTTTGTGAATATCTCATCTTCAAACCTGTCATGGGCGTATGGCCAGTAGGACAATACTTGCGATGTGTTTTTGGGACTAGACCCTTTGGGTCGTGCTTGCGAAAATGGCCAGTCTAGAATAAAAAATCCAATTGGATCAATCCTTCCTTCTTATCTTGATCGGTGCATTTTACTAGGTAGACACCTATATGGAATCCATAAGGTATGAATGGTCGCTTCTTATCTTTTACCAGAGTAGTGTTGTAGCCCTGCAGGATGGTCTGGTAGCAGATTTCCCCTACAACTAGTCGATCAGGAACATACACAAGTAACAAGTGTTCTTCTCTGGTGGCTCCAAAAACCCTAATGTAGGTATCGCGCTCATCCAGATACCAGTGGCCAACCTTTGATATCATATTTTTGGCTGCAAATGATAGCCTTGGACATTCTCTTTTGAAAAGAATAAAATGAATGCGTGCGATGAATTGATCGTATATCAGGGAGTATGATTTTTTGTACCTGTTCTCCCATAAAATTTTGATGTAAACGTGGACCAAGAGCTCTGAGGTGTGCCAACTCAATTTCATTTTGGAAAATACATTTCTAGCATAGATGACGTCCAATAAAAAAGAAGGCATGTAGAAGGATGGAATATCTCTTTCTTTCGATGTCTGATCCTGTTGAATGCAAATGCTCAGCTGCTTGGAAATGATGGCACCCCAGTTAAAACCTCTCCCCGAATTGGCTACCATGTAAGCTAGAGTCATCCATGCCTCTAAAATCCTGGAACAATCATTCTCCCCATACAACTGACAAATTAGGGCCATTAGGTAGATATACGACTCTCTTAACTTGGTCATATGGTACCAAAGAGAGGTCCGATTGGTTTACTTTTTATCCTCTCTCCACCATGAAGCCATCACCCGACTGGTGTCATGTTTCTCATAGAAGCTTATAAAAAAATCGATGTTCAGTCGCTCCTCCAGGTCTCTGAGCTTGATCTTCTTGAAGAGTTATCCCCAGTGTGAAAGTACTGCCTTGGCCCTTGTGCTTGCCTCTGTGTCTCCAAAGGTTGGTGGTTGAGTGAAACTATTCTTTGTGGATGTCCTGATGACTGGCTTTGGCCTTGGAGTGAATTCTAATTGATTTTCTGGCCTTGGAGACAAGCCTTCTCCTACTTCTGGTTCTTTCGGCTTGGGCACCCTCGACGATCGCGTAGTACTTGGTTTCTTTGGAGGCATTGTTCCTGCAACCGAAATTGATCCTTTAGGAATGCGTATAGAGTAACACCAGATACAAATGTATGAAGATAAGGAAAAAAAATCCACAGACTGGTACATACCTATAACGCTTGCTAAACCTGTTGTATAATACTCACGCGATCTTGGAATATTTTTCTAAATTTCTCGCCTTGCTCCTCTATATGCTCTAAACTATTTTTCACACAGAATGGTATTTTTTATGAACATCTCGAAATGATTTAAATGGGGAAGAAACTATCATGTCGTATCAATCAATTAACTCGGGTTATGAGTGAGAATCAAGGAAATCTATCACTGAATCTTTGCAATTCAATTCATCATGGGTTGACAGAGGAGAAAGGTGTGCTCTATTTGTAATTTCAAATAGATGACTTGATCCACACACAAAGTAATAAGTAATGCGAGATTTGGAATTAATTAGTTCTTTAAATTCTATGAATCTAAACGTATCCTAGCACTAAAATGTTCGATCGTGTTGCTTTCTTAGTGGTTAGATCGGGGATCGATGATGCATGATGAATGTTTTCATTGGTATCCTCTTGTAAAAACCTTTCGACACTAATTGATTTCATCATATGGCGATGATGTGGAAAAAATGACTGAAGGTGCGACTTGGGCCTCGGGAACTGATAACAACCTAGGATAAAACTAGATTGTATGTTTATCCAATTTGGAAAAGACACGTGTTAGATGAGGACAGGTGGTTTGATCATGCACATCAATCGAAGTCAGGGTTTTCAACGAGATGAGTGTGTTAAAATAAACATGGGATTGTCGATGCTAAAAAGGTAACAGTGGTCGGTGATTGGGAAAAAGCTATTACGTTTTCTATAGACTTACTTTCTCAAAAAATCATTGATGCCTAAATTATTTGAGGATCATCTATCATAGATATCCTTATGTAATTCTTTCCATGAAAGAAAGCTTCCTTTTGTCGATGTCAAATCTTTGAGTGTGTCGGGCAAAGTTATGGATGTCGATTATTTATTTAAATGTTAAGCTTCTTCAATTCTTGGGTTTTCATACATTCAAGCAAACTTTTAAAGAATTAATGAGAGTCAATATGGTAATAAAATGCAACATTTTTTACAATGAATATAAATCAGACAGTGCAAAAAATATCAAGTGGTACCTAAAAAGTAAAATTTTACATAGACTTTTTAGGGTGTGTTGAGTGCTCAACAGGCCCTTAACAACGTTTTTAGTTACTTAAAAACCATGAAAAAAGAGTGTATCAAGGTACACTTTGTCTTTGAACCTCAAATGAAAGATCTTGGAGAGATCTTTCTAATTGTGTGAACCGTTTGTCAAACAAAGATTTTATGAGGAAGTTACAGGACAAACAATGGAGGGTAAATTTTAAAACCCAACTAACTTCAAAGGGTCATAACTTTCTACTCTAGAATCAGACTGAGGTGTAGGATAAGTCAATGGAAATATATTCAACCATAGAATACATTCCTAGATCTGAATTAAATTTCTGGGCATGTTAAAAATGTTTAATATGTCAAAGAAGGTACCTGTAGCATTCCAGACCAAAAACACGAATTGGCCTAGAACTTCAGTAGGTTGTAACTAGCATGCCAGAACCTAAAAAAAGGTGAAACTTGGAAAGAGTGTCCAAAATATGTATATGAAGAAACCAAAATGATATCATACTAAATATCCAATGGAGGAGCTGCAAAAATGCATAATTACAACGCATAATTGCACCAAGTTGAAGAGTGAACATAAAAATTAATGGGCAATTTTCAAATAACCATAGCTTTCTTCTTAAGGATCAGAATTGAGCATGGAAGTAGGCGTCAGAAAGGTATTGGACGATAAATATAATTTTTCACCCAGAAAATTGATCTAGGCAATCAATTTTTCATAAAATTAGAGGAAATAATTCTGATATATTATTGAACCAGAATGGTTTATATTTTTCATGAAATTGTTGAAACAGTTAGCCTGAAAAAGTTTTGTTGGTTGCACATTTTGTAGAGTTAACAACAACTAGATAAGATAAGGATTAGAATAGAGTGCACGAGGAATGGAAGATGCACAGGGGTCTTATAGCCAGGAATACGAGATCATAGGGATGGATTTCCATACAAGCATTGAAGGAACAAACTCCAATGGACATGGAGAAGGAAGGGATGAAAACATGAATATGGTAGAGACCATTAAAAATTTGCAGAAGGATTTCCAAATCCATAAAGATGATAATGAAAGGATTATGAGAGCCTAGGATAAACAAGATGAATTCAACATGAAGTTAATGCATATCTTGAACAAAATAGAAAATAAATTGGATAAGGAGAGTGGCTCAAGCAAATTAGGATCTCATAGATCTCCTGATGAGGAAAGAAGAACAAGAAGTGTTAGCAGAAATCACCATCACTCCTCGAGGCATTGCAATAAAATATCACACAACAACTTAAGTGCATCTCCTGTGAGGAAGCATAAGATTTCTAGGGTGGATGAGCTAAGAGGAGAAATGAAAAAAATAAAACCTCCTACATTTGATGGTGAGCACAAGAAGGATGAATATGCAGAGACATGGTTGTTGGGCATGAGAAAGTATTTTCAATTGCATAATTATTCTTCTCATGCAGAAGAAAGAATTACCATCTATAAACTCAAGGAAAAGGCATCCATGTGGTGGGATTAGCTTGTGTAGGTGCAACACATTAAAGATAAAAATATTACTTGGAAGGAATTCAAGAAGTATTTTGAAAAGAAATATTTGACTAAGAGATACTATGACAATAAAATGAAAGAGTTATTTGAACTCAAACTTGGGGGTATGACCATAGATGAATATGAAAGAGGTTTTTTAGAACTGTTGAAGTATGTTTATTTTATCAAGGATGATATAGTTAAGATTCAGAGGTATTTGAGTGGATTTCCATCATTCATCAGTGACAAAATTTAATATGATGATCCCAAAACATTGGAGGAAACCATAAGGCGAGCTAAATGCCTATATGATTAGAAAAAATCAAGGCCAACTTTCCAAAAATATTGGGATGACAAGAAGAAATTCAATATGGATTAGTGGAAGAAGGGAGCTAAGCCACCATTCTTCATAAATAATCTCCAGGGACAACCAACTTCTAGATAACCCAAAATGATTAAGACAAGGGGTCAAAGGCCAAGGTATCCACCTATTCAATGTTGGGGTTGTAAAGGAGATCATATGTTTAGAGATTTCCCTGACAAGGGTGAAAAAGTGAGGATTGTTCACAATGTACAACAAGCTAAAATAGTGGAAGACATTGGTATAAATGTACCAAGGATCCATGCAGCCTTGGACAACAAGCAAGCAGAGTATCAATCACATATGATTGAAGTGGAAGGTATGATCAACATCCAAACAATTGTTATTTTAATTGATTTAGAATCTAGTAATAGTTATATAGATCCTAAGATGGTGTAAAGTTTTCATTTGCTAAGAATCAAGAATGGAAAATCTTGGTTGGTGTGGCTAGCTACAGGAGCTAAAAGAAAAGTTAATGAGATGGTTAAGTCATGTCCTATGGACATGACTGGACTGAACAACAGGGAAGATTTGAACATATTTCCTTTAGGTTCCTATGACTATCTAATTGGGATGGATTGTTTGGACCAACATCATGATATCCTATACTTTCATAACAAGGAATTTACTTGCTTGGATGAGGAAGGGAACCTAAGGAAAATTCAGGGAATTCCCAGGAAAGTAACCGTTAGAGAAATTTCAACATTGCAACTGAAGAAATTTTAAAGAAAAGGGTGTCAAATATTTGTAGCACATATGGAAGAGACACCTAAAGATAAGGTGTTAAATATTGAAGATTATGAAGTTCTAAAAGATTTTGAATATGTGTTTAAGGAAATATCAAGATTACCCCCTAAAAGAGACATTGATTTCTCCATAAATTTGATGCCTGGAGAAGCTCCGGTATCCAAGAATCCCTACAGGATGAGTACACCAGAATTTAAGGAGTTGCAAATGAAAATTGAAGAGTTCATGAAGAAAGGGTATATACACCCAAGTGTGTCACCTTCGGGTGCCCTAGTTTTATTTGTGAAGAAGAAGGATGGGACATTGAGACTTTGCATTGACTTTAGGCAGTTGAACAAGGTAACTGTGAAGAATAAGTATCATTTTCCAAGGATTCATGACCTCTTTGATTAGTTGAAAGATGCAAAAATATTCTCCAAGATTGATCTCAGGTCAGGTTATCATCAAGTAAGAACTAAATAAGAAGACATCAGCAAGATTTATATCAAAACAAGGTATGGTCATTATGCATTCACATTGGTGCCATTTGGGTTATCAAATGCACCAATTGTCTTCATGTGTTTAATGAATGGCATTTTCAGAAAATACTTAGATAAGTTTATCATTGTATTTTTATATGACATTATTATATATTCTAAGTCAAAGGAAGAGCATGAAGATCATGAACAACACTTGAGGATGGTCTTACTAGTATTAAGGGAGCATCAGTTGTATGCCAAATTGAACAAGTGCTCATTTTATCAAAAGCAAATTCATTATTCGGGACATATCATTTCAGAGGATGGAATAACAGTGGATCCTGAGAAGATAGAAGCCATTAAAGGATGGTCAGTGCCAAAGAATGTGATAGAGGTCAGATCATTCATGGGCCTTGCAATCTACTATAGGATATTTATTGAAGGATTCTCAAAGATTCCACACCCAATCACTTCCTTGCAAAATAAGGGTGTGAATTTTCAGTGGACATTGGATTGTGAAAAGAGTTTCCAATAGTTGAAGAAATTATTAACAAGTGCTCCAATACTAAGGATTGCACATCCAAATGAATACTTCATTGTATGCACAGATTCATGTAAAGAAGGACTTGGTGGAGTCCTCATTCAAAATGGGTTTGTTGTATGTTATGAATCAAGGAAGTTGAAGGAGCATGAAAGGCACTATGCCACTCATGATTTGGATTTGACATCCATAGTGCATGCTTTGAGTAAGTGGAGGCACTACCTCATGGGGAAAATGTTTGAGATGAGGACAGACCATAATGGTCTGAAATATTTATTTGATCAACCAACTCTTAATGCTAGGCAAAGCAAATGTTTAGAATTTATGAGTGAATATGAATTTAAGATAAAGCATATCAAAAGGAAAGAGAACAAAACAGTTGATGCACTCAGTAGAAGAGTGCAAAAGTTGCATGCTACAGACATTATCATGTACCAATCATATTTGAAATACAAAATTATAGAGGCCGCAAAATCAGATTTGCAATACAAGGAATTAGTGGAAAAATTACAACAAAGTATTTTGTAGCAGAACATTGAAGACTATAAGCTAGAAAATGATGCAATTTTGATATACAAGGGAAAAATTTATGTACCAAATTCCCATGAATTAAAAAATATGATATTGAGAGAAATGTATAATGTACCTTATGTTGGGCACCCAGGTTATCAAAAAACTATTGCAGTTGTCAAGAGCCAATATTATTAGCCAGGAATGAAGAAAGAAGTTGTTGATTTTATTGCCAGATGTTTGGAATGTCAAAAGGTAAAGGCAGATCATAGAAACCTATCTAGTTTGCTACAGCCATTACCCATTCCTAAGTGGAAATGGGAAGTTGTAATAGTGGATTTCATCACCAAACTTCCTAGAACAAACAAGCAGCATGATTATATCGTGGTAGTGGTGGATAAGCTTACTAAAGCTACCCATTTTATTCCACTGAAGCTCACTCACAAGGAAGCCAACATTGTTGATGTTTATATGAGAGAAATTTCTCGATTACATGGTATACCCAAGATAATTGTGTCTGACAGAGATCCAAAATTTACCTCAATTTTTTGGAAAGGACTATTTAAGGGATTTGGAACAAATTTGAATTTTAGTACAACTTATCATCCAGAATCAAATGAACAAACAGAGAGGGTGAATCAAGTGATTGAGGAAATTTTGAGGATGCATGTGATGGATAAACCATCAAAATGGGAGGAATACTTACACTTAGTAGAGTGTTCTTATAACAATGGGTACCGAACATCTCTAAATATTATCCCATTTGAGGAACTTTATGGAAGAAGGTTCAACACACCAGTAAGTTGGGATAACCCAACAGATAGAGAAGTGGTTGGGCCAGATTTACTCAAGGAAATGGAGGATAAGATGTTGAAAATAAAACAAAATTTAAAGGATGCCCAAGGCATGCAGAAAATGTATGTTGATAAGGGAAAAACTCATAGGGAATTTAAAGTGGGGAACCATGTATTCTTGAAAGTGAAGGCCAATAGAAGTTCCCTAAAGTTGGGAAATTGTTCAAAGTTAGTAGCTCGCTATTGTGGGCCATTTGAAATTCTAGAGAGGATTGGGCATGTAGAATACATGCTTGCCTTGCCTACATCAATGACTATTCACAATGTATTTCATGTATCATTTCGTAAGAAATATATTCTTGATGGTAATCATGTTATTGATTGGAATGTGATTCGGGTGGAGCAAGAAGGTGCTTTCCAAGTACATTAGGTACAAATTCTAGACTGAAAAATCAAATAGGTCAAGAATCGAGCCATAGGTCGTGTAAAGGTCCAACGAACTTGGTACAGTCCTGAGGATGCTACTTGGGAGCATGAGGATGCAATGCAGGTAGAATACTCGCATATTTTTGAGTATTTTTTAAATTTCGGTTGTATATGTGTACATAATGCACTGAGGACAATGCATAAATAAGAGGAGGGGATTGTAATAACCCTAGGCCAAACCCCAACTGTAAATGTAAATGCAAATGTACCTAAGATGGTGAGTTGTTTGATATCAATTTTGTATGCAACTTCCATGGTATAGTTTGCACACATATTGCCCACTAACATGATGAAGTGTGCGCATTCCAGGATACCGCGTGCAACAAACTTAAGTGCACGCGATTTTAAGGCCAGGGATCCTTTGTGTATATGTTTTTTTTTATAGGATGGTGAGTCATTTATTATAAGATAGGAGGCTTATGTGTTGAATTAGGCCAGAGATACTAGATGCTAAAGGCCAATGAGCCTATTTATGTAATTATGCATATCACTAATATAAAATACATCTTTGTGTGTAGACTGACCACGATAAAATAGTATGGGGGACTAAATTCCACTAGTTAGGGAAAGGGGGGGATAAAAGTTAAGGAAAATGGATAATCTAGAGAGCTTAAGCCAAAAAGGATTATTATATTAATATTCCTTAAAGTATAAAGTATGGATAATTTTTTTTATCCTAAGTTCTAAGGATGGGGACAAATGGGAGAAAGTAGCTCCCAACATGACAAGTATCAAGTTGGGAACATGCATACATATAACTTGGACTTGGTTCATTTTCCTATCATTCCATCATCATTCACACACTCATTCAGTTGTCATTCGTACCTCCCTGTACCTGTATCCATACCTAAATCAATACCATACATGTACCTATACCTATACCTATACTTGGTTCGCTCAGGAGTTGGACTAAAGAAATGGGTTGTCAGGCCCATGGGATATTGAAGAGGCAGGTTGTCAAGCCCGTGAGCAATCTCTCTAGGTGAGAGAATTGTTGGAAATTGATTTCCTGAAGGTACTAAACTGCAACTACAGGGCTCTGAGACTTCCTGTCTAGCCTGTTGCTGAAGCCCTGGAAGGGAAGTGGGGTAGTCGAGGGACTGCTGAGAAGAGAAGGGGAACACTTCCTGGGGTGGGACATGCATGTGGGGAATGAGAGACTGTAGGGTATTAGTTTGAGTTGGCACTTGTGATGAACTCTTTCCTGTTGTTTGAGATACATCAGCCTAGTTAGGAATCCCTTTACCGGGGTGGAGCTCAGTCTGAGCTCAGGGGTGAACCACTGCTGAGAGTGATGAGTAGTATGGTCTAAGTCTGGGAGGTTTGTGGAAGGTATGCACATAGTTGGTGATATTATTACCAAGATAAGTGTCAATTGTGTGTTAATTTATATGTTGCATTATTATTTATATCTTTATTTTTATGGGGTTTTCCTGTGTGTGGTTTATACATATCTTTATATTTATGGGTATTGCCTGCCTATGCTGCATGTATCTATTACTATTATTTTTGTATGAATCTTTGCATTTATTGAATGTATTTGTCTGTTTAAGTTTTATATACAAAGTTCCACAAGAGTTTATGTGTGTATATATTTTAGTTTGCATACATCTCGGAATGTTTTACGTGCCATAGCCCAGTTGGATGCTGGGGAAGTTATAAAGACACTTCTCCACCCAAAAGATTCATATTTCATAATCAACGATAATCAGAAACAATAATTCCTCAAGAAGAAGAATATTTCATAAGAGTAACTCATTTTAGAATATCTACAATTCTCATTTCTTTGTTTATGTTATTCATGTAACAATTTTGGACATAAGACTGTCAGTTGCAAATAAAATAACAGGAACAAAGACAACCGTGAAATTTATGCACGAAATGACTATTCAAGAAAGCCTATTGAAACATAGAACATAAGCTACAACAGGTTTGAATCTTTGAATACTGAGATGGAATGCTACAAGTGAAACAATTTTGGATAGATGGCAAAAGATTGTAGAATGAAAGTTCCTCCAAGAGAATCACAATAGATTAACAATAGTCATAGACATGAACATAAGAGAATATAGATACGGAAGAATATTCAATTCAACAATGAAGAATGCACACTTTCTCTACAATCTGAACACAAGAAATGTGGTTGGTATGTTGACAATAGTTGCTTAAAGCACATGATTGTTGATAAGGATGGGTTTCTAACCTTACGGAAGGACAAAGATGGAGCAGTCTCCTTTGGAAATGAGGAATCATCCAGAATCATTACAAGAGGTACAGTCAGAATTGGAAAAACAAGGATACCAAGAAAGAGAATTATGTACTAGTGGAAGATATGAATCACAAACTTCTAAGTGTAAGTCAAATGTTTAACCAAGGTCACAAATTTTTGTTTTATTCATAGAAGTGCGAGATAATAAAAGGAGGTTTATGTAGAGTGGTGGAGAAAACTATGATAACTTGAAGAAACATATATGTGTTGAGTGAAATTGGAAATGAAAAGTGTTGTTTAGGAAAGGAAGATGAAGTTTGGTTATGGCATAGACAAATGGGTCACATAGACTTTGATAATATTTTCAAGGTAAAAAAAAAGGAAGGAAGCAGTCAGACAAATTCCACAGATCATGAAGCCAATAAGCAAATTATGCAAGCATTGTCAACAAGTAAAGAAAACAAAGACCAAGTTCAAATAAAAGCAATACTCCACAACAAGACCATTGGAAATTACGCATACTGATCTAGTTGGACCAACTAGAACAAAGGGTTTGAAAGATGAGTAATATTTTATGATATTAGTTGATGATTATATAAGAATGATTGTAGTATGTTTTCTCGTGAATAAGTTAGAGGAATTTGAGAACTTCAAAATGTATAAGGATATGGTTGAAAATAAAATGGATTGAAAAATAAAATGTCTAAGATCAAACAATTGAGGAGAATTTACTTCAAAGGAATTCATGGAATTTTGCAGTAAGCATGGAATAAAGAGACATTTATCGGTTTCCATGACACCACAACAAACTAGAGTCGTCGAAAGAAAGAAAGTGATAGTACAACAAATGGCTCAAATTATGTCGATGGATTCCAAGTTGATAGACGTCTTTTGTGCATAGGAAATACATACAACAGTTCACATTCAAAATAGATGAATTCTCATAAACAACAATGATAAAAATCCTTATGATCTATGGAAAGTAAGACAAGAAAATGTGAAGAATTTCAGAGATTTTGGAAGCAAATGCTACATCAAAAGAGAAGATAGTAGAATGGGAGAGCTTGATTCTCATATGGACAAAGGAGTACTTGTTGGGTAATATAGAACAAGGAAAGCATACAAATGATTCAATCTAAGGATCATCAAAATTGTGGAAAGCATCAATGTGACGTTTGACAAGATAAGTGAACATAGAATAAAGGAAGAAAAAAAATTCAATAGTGCATGTTCATGAAGAAGAAGCAGAAGATGAAGTAGCAGAAGAGGAAGAGGAAGAAGAGCAGTTAGAAATAGAAGAGAAAGAACATAAATAAATTCAAGTACCTCCAAAGACACCTAGAAAAGGAATACAGAAGAATCATCCATCAAATCAGATTATCGAGAATAAATATGTAGGAGTTGAAACTAGAAGAAGAACTCACTCACTAGAACAACTACACTTAGCACTATCTGCAATTGAGCCAAGAAATTTTGAAGAAGCCAAAAGGGATGAATTATGGATCAAAGCAATGAATGAAGAGTTATATTAGATAGAGAAGAATGACACTTGGGAACTGGTTGCAAGGACAAGGAAAAAAAATGTGATCGGTACAATGTGGGTCTTCGGAAACAAATTGAATGAAGATGGACAAGTTACCAAGAACAAAGCTAGATTGGTATGTAGAGGATACATTTAGGTCAAAGGTATAGACTTTGAGGAGACGTTTTCACCATTTTCCAGAATGGAAGCAATAATATTGATCATTGCTTATACATAAGCCAAGAATATTAAAGTATATCAGATGGATGTGAAATCATCCTTCCTAAATGGGTATCTAGAAGAATAAGTCTACATTGAGTAACCAGAGAGATTTCAGTTGTTAGATAGTGAAAAATATGTTTGTATGTTGAAGAAGGCCTTGTATGGTCTCAAACAACCCCCCATAGCATGGTATTCTATACTAGAAAAACACTTACAATAGAAAGGTTTAGGAAAGGAAATGCACATAACAATATCTACATCAAGGTAAATCGATATAGCATTTTGTTAATTGAAGTTTATGTTGATGATATTATATTTGGAAGTGATGATGACAGGATGAGATGGGAATTTTCAAAGGATACACATAATGGGTTCGAGATGTCATTGCTTGGAGAATTATCTTTCTTCTTGGATCTTTAGATATGTCAAAGAAATTAGGGCATTTTTATTTCTGAAACCAAGTACATCAAAGAAATGCTAAAGATGTTCAGAATGAAAGATTGCAAACCAGTCAACACTCCTATGCAAACAAGTTGCAAGTTAAGTAAAGATGATGATTCAAGGGATACAAATCATAGGTAGTATAGGTCAATGATTGGAAACTTACTTTATGTGACAACTTCCAGACCATATGTAATGCAAGAAGTTGGACAGGTGGCACGATCTCTAGCAGCACAAAAGGAATAACATGTTCTAGAAGTAAAGAAAATATTCTGATATATAAAGGGTATATTAGAGTTTGGATTATGGTATCCAAAAGGAAATGATCTATAACTTATTACCTATAGAGATGCATATTGGGAAGGTTGCATTGATGACTGAAGAAGTACAAGTGGAGAAGTGTTCTACTTGGGTGAGTGTTTGGTATCTTGGCTAAGAAATAAATAGTCATTAGTCTAATTGTATATAGTTGAAGCTGAGTATATTGCAGCAACAACATGTTGTACATAGGTTCTATGTATGAAACAAACATTGAAAAATATCCAAGTTGAGAATGATGAGCCCATTATCATATATTTTGACAATATAAGCGTCATAAGTATCTCAAATAATATAGTGATGCACTCCAAGATGAAGAAAAATTCAATCAAGTTTCATTTTCTACAGGAAAAGGTTGCAGAGAAGAAAATTTGACTTGAGTATGTTGTGACTAAAGAAGAGATTGCAGACATCTTTACAAAATCAGTTCCAAGGGAATCTTTTGAGTATCTTTTCTAGAAACTTACCATAGTTTCTACCCCACAATGAATTTTGAATGTTATTCTTATATTTCTTATATTTACACAAGGAAGCACCATAAAGAGGATAGATTAGTAAAGGGGCATATCCCGAGGGAGAGTCCAGTCAGGGTGAGCATCTGCAGGGATAGTTTAGTTAGGAGGAGCAGCCTCGATGGGAAGTTACCTTTTCCATTCATGTCAAAGGGGAAGAGATTCATCATATGCATGAAGAGAGAGAAAAAAGGCATGAATCAATTGAGAGTGATGGTCACGGGGGGAGCATGAGAGACATGACTTCAATATTGCATCAGAGTGTTGCAATCAATGCCAAAGGGATAGGTTGTTGATTAATTGGGTTGGTTGTCATTGAAGTCAACAATTGAAGCAAGTCTGGCATAAAATTATGGTATCCCACACAGTGTGGTTAAGGAACCCAAGTTTGGTTGAGGAATAGTGTAATGGATATAAGGGAATTTGCAAGTGAGACTATTCTAGATGGATAGTACATTTCGTTTCATTTTTAATGATATGTGGTATGTCACGTAGTTCGTCACAGTTGAGGAGATATGACTTAATGAATCTGGAGAACCCTCATGAGTTATCTAGAAGCCCCTAGAAGGTCAAATAAGTCAATTTATTATAGAAGCTCCTAGAAGAATTTTACTAGTTAGAGTGTTTGTAATTAGGAGTTAATCATGAGTTCAGTTGTTGCAAAAATAAAATTAGTTGCAACTATAAGTGGTGAGATTACTGTTTGTGGATAAAGTGGTTGTAAGTGGACAAATTAGTTAGAAGTAGGTTATCCCTAAAAGAAGGAAGTTGGGTAAAGTAGTTAGAAGATAACCCCTAGAGAAAGCTCTATGGAGAGTATAAATAAGAGAGAAAGGGTCTCCTATTAGCACCTATTGAACAGATTGAATATATATTATTTTGTGAAAGGCTTATTGCAGGTACTCATTGATACACCTGAAGTTATGAAAGTGTGAGGTAGAAAAGGGGGGTTGATGCCAAAAGTTTCGAAGTTGTAGAATTTCTGAAAAACCCTTGTTTTTTAGGTGTACAAAGGCTGCAGTGGAGGAATTCGTGTACATACACGGGCTGCAGTGGAGGAGGTAGCATGCATATGTGGGTTGTATAAGGTCAGGGTGTGTACATCTATAAAATTCATGAAAACTTGAGTATATGAGGGTAGTAGGTCCTTAGATTCTGAAAGAAATATCTCAGGAAGTCCTACAGTGATCAGGTACAACAGATATATCTACAGGTTCAAAATTATGTCACATTCTTATGTGTAGTTGGATATTGTTGTCTACATGAGAGATGGTTATGGGAGATTACGTATTTTCCCTAGAGAAGATATTAGTTCTATAGAACTTACTCTATCAGCTAGATCTACATAAATGTAATGTTGATATGTCTGGTATTTATCATTGGTACATCTTTTTAGTTTGAGTGTTGAGGCATATCTTGTATTTCTTGGTACATGGTTGGGGGATTTTGTGGTACATGGTTAAGGGATTTTGGTTATGATGTATTGTTGAAGTTGTTGGTAGGGTTTGAGGTTGCATAACATTGAGAGCTTGATGTCCAGTCCATGTGAGGGTTTATTACACATGATTATGATTGTATGCACATGTATGGAACATCACTAGAGATACATAGATGCACATGGTCTGAGTGTTATTCTTGTGATATTGGGTATGAGATATATGTTATTAGATATGATCTATTGAGGAGATTCTTGGTACAGGTTGTTGGCATATGTTGGTACAAGTTATTGGTATAGGTTGTTTACAGGTTATTGGTACAGGTTGACTACAAGTTATTGGCACAGGTTGGTTACAGGTTGTTGGCATAGGTTGGTTACAGGTTGTTGGCACATATTGGTACAGGTTTACAATGGAATATTTCATAGTGACAATGTGACATTGGTTTCATAAGTTATTTAACACTTATATTCTGGGTGCTTGGACGGGGAAATGATATGTGTTTGTAGCCACCTTCCAGTTGTAGTCGGAGAACATAGGGGGTTGTAGCCTCCATTTGGTTAGAGCCAAAGAATTAGGGAGTTGGATATTCCCTCAGGCTGTAACCTGAAAATATAGGGGGTTGGGGCCTCCTTCCAGTTGTAGCTGGAACAAAAAGGAAGTTGGTGCTTCGAATGAATATAATTCTTAAATACATATAAGAAAAAACATTATGTGGTTTTCTCCCACATTGGGTTTCCACGTAAAAATATTGGTGTATTGTGTATGTGTATGATTGCTCATTGCTCATGGTTTACTTATTTTGCACTTTTTGAATGATATTGATAAATTGATCATAAAGATAAAAAAACACTTATATAATGTGGTTAAAAAGGATTAAAAATATCTATTACTAATTCACCCCCCTCTTAGCAATCCAACATATTCATTTCTTTATTTCTTTCAATTTTTTTGCGGCTAAGTGTGTAACATCTTGGACCTTAAAAAAAGATAACAAGTTGCTCTTTATTTTTGATTTTGATTGGCTTTGGTGTTTTGTGAAATTCATGAACCATGTTAGAGCACGATGTCGGAGAGCGACACTGAATTGTGCCATTTGTTTATCTTCATCTCAGATGTCTACTACAACCCATAATTTTTCTCATAAAAACTAATGTCTTCTTGGGTCTTTGTCTCCTTCATAAAGAGGAATATTATTGAGTCCCATGACTTCTTTAAGAATACTAGATTTCTTTGATCCTCAAATTATCATGTTTTTCTACTAGGATGCCTGATTCTTAGTTGGTTATTCTTTTGTTGACTTTTTTTTTGGTCGGTCTTTGAATGGACGTTATTCAAGGAGTAATTGCTTCTTTCTTTCTCGACAAGTTACTTCTTCAGCCTGACAACAATTTTCTTTATATTCAACAAGGTGTTGTTCTATAAAATGTGTTGGTTCACAACTACACTCTATTAAATTGTGTTCTCTTGATATAATATTTGGCAGGGGGGGGGAGGTCCATGACATCCTTGATGTGAATAAGCATTGTATCGACTTCATTTCTTTCTAGCTCGACAATCAGTGTGTCGCATAAATTTTCATGCTAGTTAGTTATATACCATAATATTGCAGATTGTTCGTTGATCTGAAGTCTATGTTGAATGAATTATCTAATTCGAGGGCTGGTTGCTTAAACAGGAGGAGAGCATATCGCTGGTCCTCACTCTTCATAATCCATGATTTTTTCTTGGTCTTCCAGTTGATGGGAGCCCATGCTAGCCTTTGTCAATTATGTTTTGTTACTTTTGTTGGGGATCATCGTGGCTACCATTATTTGTAGCTTTGGTCAATTTCTTTCAGACTCATACTACTCACGTGCTCTATCAGAATGATCTCCTCAGGCCATTTTTCTATTCAATTTCCGATTGGTCCACGGGTTACAAATTTCCCCTCTTTTATTTTGTTTCTTGTCTCACTCTTATTTTTGGATGTATGATGCTTGCATGTAAATTTTCTTCCCCCTCAAAGAAATTTATGCTTCAGTCGAACAAACGTGGGTATGCTCTTTTCTTATGGCATCTCATAGATTAGCCTACCCTTGGACACCACCCCGACTTACTTGGAGTCAGTGAAGATGGCCATGTTTATTTGCTCAAGAAGTAGTCTCATGCTTGTTTTGTATCTTTTCACCTTGCTTCTAGAAATTCATCCCACTTTTCGTCTCTCTATTCCCAATGACTATTTTGTGGTGGTGTACCAAGTCAAGGTTGTAATTCGACAATGTCACCTACGCCTTTCTCAGGAAAAAAATTATGAAGCAATATGGGAATTGTGCACAAGAATCCGTCGTGTAAATCCATGTAGAATTTGTATTTTATTGTAATGAGGGATGTTCGATCCTCAATAGATTTTGTTGTTATTTAATCTTTGACGATTCTTTCAACCCACTCGTACAGATTTGTTTGACCCCCGTTTGTAAGCTTTAGAATTATATTTTAGTTGGGCGTCAAATTACACATTACCAAATTTGTTAATGTACTCGAACAAGGCTTCTGAGATAGATTCTAAAAATATTTCGTGTCTTCGAGAAAAATTGCAAATGTGCTTCTGCTAGCGTTAGGTTGTTTCTTCTTGCATACTTCTTAATGTAATTTTTTATTTTTTACTCCCACCATTTGTGTATGTCTTGTAGAGTTATCATATATGTGTACATATGCATGCACAGGTTCAGAACTACCGACAATGGAACCAATGTTGTAATCTAGGGAAAACTAGGGGAGTGTTACTAGTAGTTCAATACATAAGAAAGCATAGATTCACATATACATACATATAGACAAGGACATACACGAAGTAATGAATCCCAAAGAACAATCTTTATTAGGTAGATGATTCAATAAAACACAACCTCTCCCTTTTTTGATACATAATTGTCTATTTATACCGACATATTCAGTTGCCAGGCAGTTGTAGCTACTTAACTGCCTAGTTCGATTGGTTAACAAAACTCTTGACTGACTTACACTTTCGAATTCAACAATTGACTGGCTGACTCTTACTCCATTGCCAGGTCTAGTCGACAGAGTCCACTAACCCTTACAACAATCCTCATTTTCACATGTGTGGGTCAGTTTGATGTATTTTTTAACATTATTATACTTATTCAAACCTGAGGACACTTTTTTGAGGCTTTGTTCAAGATACCTATGATTGGGTGGAAATTGGGTGGAAGTTACTTGTATGTAGCTAATTTATTGAGCTATCTCTATTAAAAAAAATAAGTGTTATATATTTTTCTATGAACATGAAATAGTTAATGTTGTTCTCATTATGAAGATTATATATAATTTCATGATGTGTGTATGTTTTGGCTTAAATCTAGTCATGCGTTTCCCATGAAATATATTAAACCAGGCTTCTTTAATTCGCATTTTATCATTTTTCACTATTCATGCATATTTAATTAATTATGCATGTTTAATTAGTTATGGACCTCAATGGAGGCCATCCTTGTTCTTTTATGGTGAATGGTCCCCTAAGCATCATAATTTATAATTTTAATGCCCTCTTTAGTAGTTACTCGTCTTGTGGTTGTGAGTGTTGGGTGGAGACACACATTCATAGTTTGTGATTATGTAAAGGTAATCGAGGCGTTTTTTTAACAACGTAAGTGAAAAGACATGGAATTGGCTTCACAATTATCCTTTACACATGACCGTAGTTACATGGATATGTTATGAGCTTATCACAGCCCTTTGAACCCATGGATATGTTATGAGCTTATGTAGTGTTATTTGGCTTTAATTGGATACATGTGTTTAATCGAAAATGAAAGCAAGCACCCCTTTCAAAAAAACACATTAGGCGTTGTAATCTTAGCTTATATATGTGCAGATATATTAATAAGTTGGAATCGTAAAAATAGAACATGATCATTGATGTATATGGATTTGGAAAAATGGTTAAGATCAATCCATTAACCTTTGGGATTCATATTATAACATAATTTTCACCAAACATTGCC
>ML778404.1:1073372-1087081 GCA_009831015.1 Picea engelmannii
CAAAATCGGTGGGTTAATGACCTAAATAAACCCTAAAAGGGTCCCTGTTCACACTTTGAGAAGGTTACGTGACCGCCCGAGGAGCTGCTATAAAAAGTCGTGAGGATACACTGTTTTGGCAAGGAATTCTAAGCACTGTTATGCTATTCAAATGGTTAAGGGCTAATCCTTTAACAACAACCCATCAGCTGCATCACCGAGAGTTCTTTCACTGCTATGCTCAGTTCTTCTCATTTGTAAGGAAATAAAACTGTGTGAGGGCCCCAAAGAGCCTTCCATTTGGGGGAGAAGGAACCTCTGGTCTCTTCCTTCAGCGTGCTCTGGTTTCATTAATACACCAGCCTAAAACCATTGGTGACCCCTGTGTTTTGTGTTTGATGTTTGTTGTTTATTTTCACAGTTTTATTTGTTTTCAGTTGATATTAGATTGTAGTTCATTTTGTTTCCTTTAACCCTATGCTCCATAGTTGTTCTTCCCTGCTAGACCCAACAGGGTATGCAAGCGCTCTCTCTTTGCTCACCTGGTGACCATTTGAACACGAACAGACTGGCGACTCCGCTGGGGAGTTAGGTATCAAATCCTCCCTCATTTGGGTTTATTTTGCTTTCCTTTTGGTTTTATTAACTTGCAGGGACACAAACCGGCCTCCGCCGACCTGCTAACCAGTCGATTCACAGGAGAATCGAGAGAAATCCATTCAGAGTTTCTTTCTCAGTAACTTATCACAAGCGCACGGGTATTCCACCCCACAGACGCGTGCATGCGCTTTGGTTCTTAATACGGTCCGCGTGCAGGCGCCACACGCGCCTATGTCTATACTAAAGGCCACGCATTGGAACTAAATTTTTCATTGTAAGGTTTTGGATGTGGGGAAATTCAGTTTCCTTCTCAAGAATGATGTTATGCATGCTCTAAATACTACACCACTTAGACCCCTCAACTTATAAAGGGGATAGTCAAACAAACATAGGCACCTAGGTGGATAAAAATCATTTTTCCCTTATTTGTTTTTCGCCACGTGGATGGATTGCTTTGATTTATAATCTAAGTTGAACATCAAATTGTAATCACATCTAAAATCACATTCGGGACTAGAAGTTGCTAGTAACAATCTTGAGTATGCTCTTCTCTCGCGCCATTAAGCGATCTTGAGAATCAGAAAAAGATTGCGAAAACGATCTCATCTCCCTTTAACAAAAATTTCAAAACTTTTAGGAGAGGACAATGGCTCTTTCGAGACCCCTCTTAGTTTCATTTTTTCAAACACATTCTTGTAACAGGCCCATACATGCCCACATGTCAAAAAAGCTAGAATAGTGTTTGAATTTCTGCTTTCTTAGATCAAAAAACTAGGAGAGTTTAAAAGTTTGTAACGGGCCCACACATGCCCCCATGTTCAATCTAGGATAGTTTCATGTTTTTTCTAGATTAACTCACACATAGGGATTTAAAGGATAGTAACGGACCACAATGTCCACATGCTAGTCTCCTAGGGCTTTTAAAATTCCACAAGGTTGTACCAATGACATCTAGCTAATTTAGGTAATCAAATTCTTGTAAAGGACCAAGCGATGTCCACATGCTGCAAGGTGACATCTAAATAACTAAAATTTGGTACACTTTTCACTCACACACAAAAGTCACTTTTTCACTCACGTAGCCTCTTCTCGAAACGTGGAGGTCTAAGTAGGTTTCCTCCCAAGGGATTCTGAAAACACCCCATCTTTTCTTGATAAGACTATCCACTCCCACTTTTAATCAAACGAGGTTGGTTTTCACCCCCAGCCTCACAAAACAATTTCATCTAAAATCTTTCTAAGCAACTCACTAAGTTTTCCTCCACAGGAGGTGCCAAAAGAAAATTTTAGTCTAGGTAGGATTTCGGGGGTAGGCATCCAAATAACCCCCCGTTATCTGGTTCTCACATTTTCAAGCATAGATGTTGACAAATAGGGAACTTCAAATCCTCCAAATCTAGCGTTCCAATCACCATAAGGCAGGGAGATACCCGTGAAGGGTCGAAGGCCGAGGTCCGGTTGTTCTGTGCGTCCCCCCTTGAGGCACCCACTTCTTGGACGGGATCCAACCCATGACCCATTTCTTAGGCTGAAAATCTAAATGCCATGCTTGGACCGAGGTACCTAGTGACCAACTGTAGGACATCTACCCAGGTGGTGATTTTGGGCTGCAATCGCACCTTGATTGGATTTTGTGTGGCTATTGGGAAGTATCGCTAGCTCTTTCGGGATATTGCCCCCTCTACCCCTCATTATAACCAGTTATTTCATCCTTCACTAGTGTCTCTTCCGGTGATTTCAGACCCCACTGTTGAGAGCTATTGGAAGGTCCAGTGATATTTGAGAGGAAGGACGTTATGTCTTCTAGGACACGAGCATTTGCTTTCTTTTGATTCCCCCACGTGGACAAAACCCTCTTACCCACATATATGCTTCTTTTCCATTTATGTATGATGAACATCTGATTACAGTTTGATTTGGATATATATATTGTGTAAAAATTCAATGCAAAGGCTTTTTTGGGTTCTACATTTCTCTCACCACTTGTTGCACACATTCACACAACTAGCTCGACATCATAGGGGAACCATAGAACCCCCATCATTCACGACGCTTACTCAACCTTCCTCCTATCTCAGGGGGAGTATCTGGTCATACCCGTTCAAAGGTACCTCCTCCACACACTCGTGCGAGTGCTACCATTTTGGGATCAGCTTTGCTTGGTTCTACATTACTTGGGTCAACTTCCCAGAGTCATCCATCCACTCGCTCTCCTCTTCACGGAAGCGGGGGACCCCCTTCCTCTCAAGGAGGGAGCACCAACCCACCTAGTCCCCATCAAGGGTCAGGTTCAAAACAAAACATGGCTGGAGCTAACCCTCCCCCACCACTACAGATGCCATACTTGGCCTCTCTCAACATACCGGATCTCACAAAACTCACAAATGATCCTATATTGCATGACGCCACATGGACTGCAATGCCAACCAAACTTCCGTCAGACATACCAAAGTTTGAAGGAAAGGCAGGGGATGACCCCGCCAACCATGTTATGACCTTTCAGCTATGGTGTTCTTCCAATAGCATCATGGAAGATTCCGTCAGACTACGATTATTTCAACGCACACTTACCGGCCCATCAGCCAAATGGTATGTCGAAGAAAGATCAGGGTCCCACACGACCTTTGAGTCATTAGCCAAAGCCTTCTTGACCTTTTTACAATTACGCATCCGCCATGACAATGGTCTAGAACTACTGTCTAACTTCAAACAGACCTCAGCCACCCACATCGCTGACCACATTCATGAGTGGCATAGGCGACGTAGTTTATGCAAAGCAGAAACCACTAAACAACAGTGCCTTGACTGGTTTCTTAGATCACTTGTCTCTCTACTTGGTAAAGACGTCACTTCCACCTTCCCTCAATCTAAAGAGGAAGCCATTAGTAAGGCCCAACAATATGACCTCATTTATGCACAATCAGGATACTTATACACAGTGCTTCATGATCTTCCCAAACCTACACCATTCGACCAAGACAAACCTGGGATGTCTCATTCAGCAGATGGACTAATAGGTGCCACCACACACCATGGTCCACAACCCCAACCACCATCAATGTATGGCACACCTCAATACCCGTCGGTTTATGGGGCCACTCCTTACTACCCCCCACCCGCTTATCAACAGCCATACCCTATTGCTATACCTCCACCCATCAATGGACCTCCACCGGCACCTCCCATACATCCATCTATTTCCACAAGCAGTAGTACTCCCTCAACAGCAGCTTACAGTACTAGTGAAAGAACGACGCCTTCCTACGTACCTTATGGGTCAGTACCACCACAAAATCAATAGTTCCCCTTTCCTGGTCCTCCACAACCCATGGCTCCCCCACATCCACATGCGGGGGTAAATTTTGTTCAACCTTCCACCGCTCAACAATACCAGAATTTTGAACAAATGAATATAACCAACCCAACTCATCCATCGAACAATAATAGGAAGAAAGTAAAGAATAGGAATAACAACAATCCTGGTCAAGGCGGGAACCATCCCCCACAACACCAACCCCCTGGGGGCAACCAGAACCAAGGGAACCAAAACCCCCAAGGGGGAAATAACAACAAACGCCAAGGGAGGAATACTGTTAAAACCATCCACCCTTGTGCTCTTTGTGGCATGTATGGTCATTACACCCACCGTTGCCCCCAGATCGCTGATTTCAAAAGGTTGAAAGACTCGGGGAATCTTCCCCCTACCCCTGCACAACCTGCCCCGCAGCAAGGACAACAACAGTATGTGCAACAACCCCCTCCTGTTGTACTGCAAAATCCTATTCCACATCAAGGCGTGGTAAACACCCAACAGGATGCACAACATCCCCCACCTCAAGTAGGACAATACCACAACCCCAACAATCCAGCCGAGCGTACCATTCTCCTCACCTGTGAGGAAGAAATCCTTCTGCAAACACGGAATCGTCAGTATCCAGCTGAGTCTACGCCTATCTCTCCAGAGACAAACCCTACACCAACGACACCCCCGTTAGTAATCCCTCTCCCTCCCGCTGAACCACCATTACGCATCTCTCGCATCCCTTTGCGCAGGAATGTTCACAACCCACAGGCTAGGGCAGCTCACAATTATAGCTTGGTAGACGACTTAGCGCAATCCCCGGCCACCATGTCAGTCTTGGAAGTCCTCCAGACTTGACCTACACAACGGAAATCACTACTTTCCACCTTGGGGGCAATTGACCCTGCCGATACTTGACTCATCACCTTTGACCTTGATAATTGCAAACCTCGCCTTCCCGCCGCAGTTTCTATTCAAGTACTAGTAAAAATACAGAACATCATCGTCCATCGGTGTATCATCGATGAAGGGGCATCTACATGCATCATGTCCAAAACAGTATGGAAAAAACTTGGTTCTCCGGAACTAACACCATCCACCATCACATTACGAGCTTATGATGGACGACCATCCTCTCCTGAAGGGCTCCTTCAAAATGTCCCCGTTGAACTCGGAGGCAAAACCATTCTCATTGATATCCAAGTTATCGACGTCACACTCGATTACAATATCTTGTTCGGACGTAGTTACATGTACGCTATGAAGGAAGTGGCATCTTCCATATTTCAGACAATCATGCTTCCCCACAATGGAAAGATTGTAACCATTGACCAAGTCTCACATTATGAGCCCAACCCCTCTGCCAATGTCGATAATATTCTTCCCCTCATCCACACCAATCAAGACGTATATCCACTCATAGAGATGGGTCCTAGAATTTTCAAAGATCCATCCTTATTAGGGACATATCATGGAGCACCTCCACTCCTTCCCCCTAATCAAGTTTGCGTCGTTACGTCTAACAAAACTCACACGGGAGATACCCATCCTCCTCAGGAGGCTTCAGCCAGTCCTAACGTCTCAATAGTCGCAGCACCACTCCCACCGGAGCCTCCTGCGAATTTGTCGACCCCTATAGTCCACAAATATACACCCCTTCAGGGACCTAGTCCCATTTGGTAGACAGTTCCCCGACCCCTCACTCAAATAGCCTTCTTTTACCCACCACCTGGTAGCCGCAACGCTCACACTACCCAATATGGTGTTAGCAATCCCAGTGTGGTATTTAGATCCACCTGAAATGGTCCCCCTCCCACAGGAAGGTCTCCCCATGGTGATTCCTATCCTCACCCCCACCACTCCCACTACCCCCATACTCCCTACCCCCCCAGCTACAGATGGGGGCAGGAGGAAGCAGAAGGAGCCCACCGCTCCCTGTCCCCCATGCATCCCACCACCTTGCACACTATGTGAGAAAGAGGGCCACCAAACCAACAACTGCCCATCCCTACCTGAATTACAGAATTTAATTCCCCCCAATCCCACTCCACCAACACCCGTCACTACTGCAAATACCACTACCCCCAACCCTTCCAGTAGTAAAGGGTTTATGACTAAATTTGCATGTGCTATATGTTCAGAATATGGCCATTACACTCACCATTGCCCAGCACTGCCACGTTTTCAACAGACATTAGCGGTTGTATGCCAGAACTTCCAGAAAAACCCACTCCCCACCACGTCCTCTTCAAACATCACTGACATTCGTTATGTCACTACTTCATTTAATGAACGTATGAGATGCCCTTTCTCTCTCTGCGATTCACTAGCCCATTTTACATACCAATGTCCTATGATCCTTGCCTACAGGCAACGTCAAGTGGCCTGGCGACACCAACCCACCGAGCCAATAATTGACATTACTTCACCACCCGAAGATCATCATGTCATTTCTCTAGAGCCTGAGGCACTCCCAACGCCTCCATGGTTCTGAAATGAAATCTCTGAGGAGTTACCCCGCAATCCTCCCAACTCTCCTGTTCATACAGAGACCCTCCACCCAACCACTACCGGTACCCCTCAATACTTCAACATATGGCTTATGTCGAGTCAACCCTCACCTTCTGCTTATATACCTCCCCTTGCTACTCCAGCAGGGGGCAATCACACTAGCACTAAGATCACTCATCACGATCCCTTATACTCCCGTTGTTTCCAAAATGACAAGGAAATACTGGAAGAACTACACAGCCCAGACTTTCCTTGGGACGCACTACATCATCGTGCACTCTTCCTCCCACATGAAGCCCTCATGCCTCCTAATCAAAACCCCGTGTACGCGGTCGAAACCAAAGATTTTATCCCATCTGGGACTATTGATTGGTTCAAGAATCCCATCCCCGCCCCTGACGCTTTTGAATAAGGTAATATGGCCAACATCTCCCCCACCATCAAAATCGACATTTCCATGANCTATCATCGAGCATCCCATCGACACATGGCCTGACATCACACCCGTTCGCCAGAAACAACGACCGCTACATCCATCCAAGGCCACGGCTATCAAAGCCGAAATTGACAAATTATGTACAGCTGGGTTTATTTACTCCATCACTTACACTTCATGGGTTTCCAACCCTGTACCCGTCGACAAGAAACAGGGCACTATCTGCGTCTGCACAGACTTTCGCGATCTCAGTAACACATGTCCCAAAGACAACTTTCCAACGCCCTTCATCGATCAGGTTAGAGACGACTGCGCTGGCCACGAGGCTCTCTCCTTTATGGATGGATTCTCTGGCTATAACCAAATTCAAATCCACCCAGCCAATCAGTATAAAACTGCATTCATTACCCCGTGGGGTACTTTTGCATATCGTGTCATGCCTTTTGTCTTAAAGAATGCCGGCGCAACTTTCCAGTGGGCGATGACATACATATTTCACGATCTGGCTGAAATCATCCTCGCCTACTTAGACGATCTCACAGCTCGATCTAAGAAATGCACCCAGCATCTCGATGATTTACGAATCATCTTTCAACGATGCTGCCAGTACAACATCCGCTTGAATCCCCACAAGTGTGTGTTATGTGTCACTACAGGGCACCTCCTTGGTTTTATCGTTTCACAAAGCGGTATCACCATGGACCCCCTCAAAGTCAAATCCATCACTGAAATTCCACCCCCTCGGAGTATACGACAACTTCAGAGTCTACAAGGCAAAGCCAACTTTCTTAGACGCTTTGTTCCTGATTATGCTATATGCGCACATGGTTTCCTTCACTTACTACGTCACGACATCCCTTTTCAGTGGGAAAACTATGCCCAACAATCATTTGATGATCTTAAAACAACACTTTCCAACGCACCTTTGATTAGTGCACCGGACTACAGTCGCGACTACATCCTCTACGTATCAGCATCAGCTGTATCAGTAGCCGGCATCCTCATCCAGCTCGGAGATGAAAATCATGAACACGTCATTTACTACGTTAGTAAGAACCTCTCCGGGCCTCCCCTGAAGTACAAACATGAAGAGAAACTTGCTCTTGCAGTTGTCCTTGCAGTTCAGAAACTGCGTCATTACATTCTGCTTCGCACCACCAAGGTCATCGTAGATTCCAACCCTATGCAATATTTGCTCAGCCGTTGCCAAGTTAATGGAAAATTTTCTCGATGGATCATTATCCTTCAGGAGTACGACCTTGAGTTCTCAACACCAAAGAGTAAGAAGGCCCTCGCTCTCGCTGAACTTGTCACGGCCCTTCCCTCTGACACACCCAGTACCCCCATCAATACTGACTTTCCTGACTGTTTGCACTCTTCTCGTCGCTGTGTGAGCAAAAAGTGAGTGCTTACATGCCTATTTGGGCTCTGCTCGGCATGACAGCTGTATGGTAAAAAGTTTAGAAAGAAAACAACAAAGCTATTAACAAGAATTAAACAAAAACTAAATGAAACTATGAGCATAGGAACAAAAATAAAAACAAATGAAAATGGACCAATATCACCAATATATAAGCTGGTCTGATTGATGAAATCCAAAGATACACAAAGGAGAAAGAGGACTTGGGTCCCTTCCCTCTCCAATGGAAGGCTCTTGAGGCCTTCAACTGATTGCTCTCCTTACAATGAAAGATGAAAATATGAGTGAAATAACTCCAAGCTTCTCCACTCTAGTGAGAGATGGAAAGCCTATGAAATGGTGTTGATTATGTCAATTGCCAAAGAATGAGTCTATAGCAATCTCAACAACATAACAATACAAACAATTCCTTGAAGAAATGGTGGTCATTCATGGATTTTTATAGCCAAGCATTGGGTTATTATGCAACCTCTTTTGAATGTGAAAAGGGGCTCTTTAGGGCACAATTAGGTCTTTGACCAGCCTCCCCACGCAGATTGAGCTCGGATTTGATGCCAAATTGACTTGGGAGACGATCCATTAGTGGTTGGGAGGCCGACCAGCTTCATAAATGCACTGTTTGGCAGGCGCACGGGTTTTGCACCCCACAGCCGCGCATATGCGCTCTAGGTACGAAGACGTTGCACGCGCGCGCGCGCGCGCCCAGTGGATGCACAACGCCTTTTAATTTTTTGGCCATTTTGTATAGTTTTGACCCTTTTACTGTGCTGTGGAATTAATCCTTGTGCCATGAATGACTGTTTTTTTGTGCTTGATGATGCGGAGTTCTTGTTGCCCTGTGCGGACGAAATTTCAGTGATAACAGATGCCCCCTGATGGATGAGGTTAGGAGCAAAACGTATAGCCAAAATTCATCAATGTTTCTTTTACTGAGAATGGTGTTGTAAGGGAGAGAAAGAGTGAGACCGTATAGAGAAATCCCTTGGAGAAGAAAGGAACCTGTAGATCTGACCTTCCACAAGGTGTGAAACAATATACAAGTGTGTACAAACGAGGCGGGCATGCCCCATGCTCGTGCGATGTAACTCTGAAGATAAAATGTATGAATTGTTGATGTAGACGACTGCAGTGCCCTCGGGGGCGGAATGATAAAGGAAGTAGACAATTCTGCAAAGGAACATACTCTGAACCAGTGGTAATGGTCGCGGAAGTAAACAACGACAGTGGTGTGGGCAGTGGTGGCCCTACCAAGTTCAGAGGTCTTCGGCAATTTGATGATAGAAACTGCAATAGTTGCAAAGTAAGACCCACCACAACATGAGAAAGTTTTGGCGTCGAATGTTATGGGGGTCAACGACATCAGGGAGCAATGGTGTTTCCCCCCGTGCCATCTGAGGTCTCTCATTGAATGGGAAATGAGGACCAAGATACTGTCGCCCTTTTGGAAAAGTGTGCTGATGTCGACAAAAGGGAGACGCGACTCCCAGAAGCAAAAAATGTACTCCGTGGAATCTACTGAGGTGAGGAAGTGGCAGAGGTACATGGATGAAGTCAAAAAGTGGGATGACTCAAGACTGCCCTTGGTTGGAGGATATATGAGGGAAATAGTGGCCGCAACCGTGTAACAAGGTCGAGTGTTAGGGGGACGCCAAGACCAAGGATGAGTTGTGCCAGAGGTGGGACAAGGTGAACAAATTCAGAGGATAAATGGTAAGTGACCTAGGTAGTACTCTGAAGATATAGACGATACCGGCGAGGGTGAATGAGAAGTGATGCTCCAACCAAGGGTGACATAGGTTGCGTGTGGCCAAAAAAAGGAAAGAAGGTCGCCAACGGTGACGACAAAAGTAACTAACTGTAAATGGATGGAAAGAAAGGTGTTTGTACAATAATCAACGAATAAATGGGGGAAAGATGTACAAAATACAGAAACGGGTGCCCCGGTGTAAAATGAGTGCCCCTGGTAGGGCAGAAATGTCGGTGACAACGGATGAAGGGTGGGGGCCCCATTGGTGAGTTTCTGTATGAGGTAGGTGAAATGAAGAGTGGTTCGCAGATGGGAAAACTGATAGTGGGGGAGATGAAGGGTTCATGATCCTGCGGGTGTGCAGGTAAAAATGAACTGAAGCATAAAGCGATGATCTAGGAGTCCGTATGGGAAGCTAGCAAAAATGAGGAGAAGAAGTATGTGGTTGATCTACAACATGATGAAAGACTACTGGGACTCCCATCCCTAAAGGGCGATGAAGGACATCATGAGTGTCAAAAGTGCCAATAGGTGCTATGAATGGGACAACTCATGTAGGTGAGAATGCTATCGGGTGACAGTACCCAAAAGAATGCAAATGGAGGTGTGAGTACTGTCGAGCCAGGAAGGGGAATCCTAAAGGCCAATATCAGAGGGTGTGACTAGAATGTAATTGCAATACAGTGGGAGAGACTACATGCCAGTGCTGAGTATATACCTGAAGGAGTAATGTGGAGAGATGCTGATCAAGTACCTGCACATAAAACAACCGAATACCCAAAGTGAACAATATCTGAAGAGAAAAACAAATATGAACATGTATTAGATAAATGTGACAATGCGCATGCGTACCTGGTCATGATATGAAAAAAGGGCGCCCCGGGGGCTCGGGATGAAAAGTGGCCCAGGGACAGCCATGATGTAGGTGGCGGGATACTGATCTCGTGGTTGAAGACGGTTCGAAAAATGGACATCGTGGGCTTCCGGAATGATGAGTGGAAGTTTGGCAAAAACCCTATATATAGCTGTAGGGCCCACATTGCCGCCTCATTTGTACCTGCTGCTACAGTGATTCCAGAGCAGATTCAGAGGAGATTGAGCGATTCGGAGAGCATGAGACATCTGTTTCCCAGCGTGCGAGTTTCAGGTTAGTGGTCTGAACATCCTGCATAGTTATAGGTTTCAAATTTTTGGGCAAGGTAGTACGGGGGGTAGTATATGAGTTTTAGGGGGTTTTTGGGTAGATGGTGGGCTCGCATGCGTGGGCGATTCAGTGAAAGGCGCGCATGAGTGCGCACCTTTTCACTGAATATACGCGCATGTGTGTGCGCCTGTAGGGCGAACAGGCATGCTTGAGAGCACGCCTGTGGGTATGACAGGCGCGCTCTAGAGCGCACCTGTGTTGCGAACAGGCGCGCTCATGGGCGTGCCTGTATTGTGAACAGGCGCGCACTTGGGCGCGCCTGTGGGAAAAACAGGCGCGCGCTCATGCGCGCCTGTGAGCGCGCCTGTGGGTGGTAAAACCGCACCTTTGAGGCAAGGTTTCTGGGTGAAAAATTAGCTTACTTTGATGTTTTGAATGAGTGCCCAAGATAATACGGGTCTCTGGGTTGTCTGCAGGCAGCTATCAGTGAGTATGGATGTACGGTGGCGCGAGTGGGACTGGGAGCCACTGCGGGAGAAGGTGGCCGAGGCGAGGCTGGCGGTGCGGGCATCTTTAGCAGCCAGTGGGCTGCTAAAGTTTTTTGAGTGCCCACTGATACGGGCCCAGGAGTACTTGCTCCAATTTCTGATTGAGATGTGGAGCCCTCAGCAGAACTACTTCCTCATGCGAGGAGAGCGAGTCGCCTTCACTGCTGAGGAGGACATATATTTTCTGACTGGGCTCCCTTTTCGGGGAACGCCATTTCCGTCAGCGCCTGTGCTACCAAGGGGCACTGAGCTTGTGGAGGTCGCCGGGCGATTCTGCTCAGGCGCTCACTATATGACTGGGTCAGCTGTGCGTATGAGCGCACTAGATGTTCTGCTACATCATTGCATGGCAGCGATGATAGTGCAGGTTTACGGGTCCACAACACCCCACCGGATTATTGGTGGGGAGTTGATGTTGATGGAGAGAGTGGTGGTGGGCCGTGAGCGGTTTTCCTGGGGCTTGGCTCTCCATGCGCGGATGATCGCTCAGCTGGACCATTGTCGGTCTGCAGGTCGAGGGGAGTTTGCATTTGGCTCCATTCTGGTGGCCTTTTTCCTGGAGAGGGTGTCGGCGTTGCGGCCGAGGGTGGTGCTGGAGGTACCAGCTATACGGCACCCGCGGTTGAGGCGGTGGTCCGATATCTTGGTTCGCCACGGTTGTGGCGAAGGAGCACATTACTTTTCCGAGGAGGTGGCGCAGATCTAGTGGCAGACGCCGCAGTTTATCCTTCGGTTCCCCTATGCGGGGGTGGACTTCCGGAGGGACCCAGACATGGTACTGCCTCCTAGGGAGGTGTTTGATCACAGAGGTACGTGGTGTTTGTGTTTTGTGATTTATTTTATGCTGTTGACATACAAGTGCATATGTTTTGATGTATAGACACTGATATCATCTATTGTTGTTTGTTTGGTGCTTGTGCAGATGTGGCACCTCGCGGACGTGAGGTGGAGGTGTACCAGCCGCCAGCACCGCGAGAGCAGGAGAGACCGCCGCGTGGAGGGAGGTGGCCGAGGGATGAGGCTGCTGGCAGACCAGCAGAGCCTGAGAGACCGGCGCAGAGGCGCCGCTTGGATGACCCTGGTGCGGGGCCATCTCATGCTCCTCCGGCAGCAGTCGGAGCTGATGAGGATCTAGTCCGTCGCTTTGAGACGGTTCTGAGAGACGTGCCTGAGGGCATGTGGAGTCATATCCAGGACGAGGAGTTCCTGGAGCAGTGTGTTGGATTACCGCCGCCATGGCGGTCGATCATGCGGTGGGCAGCTGTGCTTGCTGCTATGACCAGTGGACGCCTGTCGCCTGGGCAGGGTGTTCCTGCGGATGTTCCACCACCACCGCCTCCTGAGGGAGGGGCAGCGGGGGGTGCCCTAGAGGCCCCCTGATTGTATGATGTATTGTGTATACCATTTTTTATTTTAGGCTGGTGAGCCGAGTTTTGTACCATGATGTGGCACGGGCCTACGGGCCGATGTAGTTTTTGTATATGTAAACATTTTGGATGGCCTGAGGGGACCACGTATATATATATGAGTATACATGTTTTGTGAGATCCAAATGTGTTTTACATGGGTTGTTTTGTTTTGATGATGTTGATGCTATCTATATGCTGTGACAGGATGTATGAGATGGTTATGTATGTGTAGCTTGATGTGATATATGCCAGTCTAGCACCATGTTAGCTATGTTATCTGTTGTTTGATTCAATTCTCTTGGAATATGTGTAAATGTAATGGAATCAAAATGCCGAGTCAATAGTCTAACCTGCATGTATTTGCGAAAGAGGCATGGATCGCGTACACGGTACTCATTGTTGAGCTGGAGAACAACTAGTTGGGAGTCGAGGAAAACGTTAAGGTGTCGAATATGATGATGCTGGGCGTCAGTCAAGAGGCCAATGACAGCAGTGTATTTGGCTTGGTTATTGGTTGCTGGCCCTAAACAGATGCCGCTGGAATGTAGCAGTTCATGTGAAGGGGTGTAGAGAGCCCAAGCAGCCGAAGCGAGATTTTGTGTCCAACGGCTGGC
>ML778404.1:1114542-1130651 GCA_009831015.1 Picea engelmannii
TGTTCTTTCAGTATGTTTGGGTTCACTTTGGGTTACCCACATACATTATGTTGGATCGAGATACTCGATTACTTGGGGATTTTTGGAAAATATTGTGGATAATGATGGACACCAAGTTGAAGAGGAGCACTTATTTCCATCCATGGATCGACGGATAGACAAAGGTTGTTAACCGAATAATGACACTTTTTCTTCAAGGCTACTGCAACAAGCTTCCCAAAGTATGGAATGAATAGATACCCTATGTACAACATGATTACAACCGAGTCTTACACTCCTCCACTTAGTTTTCTCCTTTTGAAACATGTTTTGGGTACCTACCTGTTGACGAGCGTTTATGGCACACCGTCAACGGAAAGGGTAGATCTGGTCTGGGGTTGTCTATTTAACCCAAGTCATTTGGTATAATCTACTCTAATGGGTTTTATGGATTTTTTAACCAACTAAGATCCTAAAACAACTAAAAGATGAGGATTAACTAAAGATACAACTCTATCAATCAACACTTTAATTAGAAATTCTTAACTAACANTGTTCATGTACAATGGTTATATACAGTTTACAAGGTTTGAGCAAAGCCTTGTGAAAGTAATTGTTTAAGATAATGGATCTAAATGAAATTAAATATAAACAAAATTATTCTAATATTCTAAATATCAAACCAGTAAACAAAGAATGAATATGATTGTAAATGATATAACAAAAATAGACAAATAAAATTAACATTTAAATAATGCAATCACTATTCATTCACATATAAACAAATTAAATAAATAATACACTAACTAACCTCTAGCCGATCAACAATAATAAATTAAATTCATCTCTCTGCATTTGTGTGAGCTCGTCTTGTCCTGTGTCAAGTGAAAACCTATGACAAAAGAAAACAATATAGTCTCTGAAGAAATTCAAGGAAGTGTTTCATATTCTGGAGCGAGTTTATGATGACATAAAGACAAATAATTATATATCATGTGACCTTGAAATGTCCAGTAACTGAGAATGAAAGAAATTCTAATCTCAGTAATGGTGTTCCAACTATGTAGCATCAGATGTAAACTCAAAATACTTAAATAGATGATTAGTCACAAATATAAACTGAACCAAAAAAATAATGAACAACATAAATAAAAGCATGATATAAAATATTATGTGTAGAACAGACTAAAGCTAACTCAATACATATAACATTTCACACCTAGAAATTGTATGAGAAGACAATGTAAAACAAAAACACTGTACAATCTACACACGATGAAAGCCAAAGAGTAAATTGCTTTCCCGTATAGTTTCAAATATATATGTGTTGCAGGAGCATCGTTGTCAAGAATGCAGAGGCATGACCACTCAGCATGTGAGAGTTCTTCCAAAACCTCAACGTCAGCAGCTACAACCGATTTTGAAATACACCTTATCTCAGTGATAGAATTTACCTTTGGAGGCACACTTGAGCTGGTGGTGAATTTTACCCTTTGAGGTATGTTTTGAAAATCGCAAGCAGAGTAGGAGTTTGCACTACGACTCTAGAGTGCGACTGGACTAATATAGAAAAGGATGAGTTTTAGAGTAGGCAAGTAGCCAGGGGAAACCCTAGAAATATTTTTGAGTTAAGTGGAAGTTGCTACACCCAGATGGGGTTAACTTTAATACATAGAGAAATTAGTTGTAAAAGAGGAATGTGAGTTAGCAGGAGATCTCAGTTTTTGAGTTATTGTAATTTGAATGTATTTTGTAGCCATTTTCGACACTTGTGAATATAACAGAAGGAAAATTGAACTAAGTACACATTGTACGATCGGTGTTTGCAATTTCCTGATATTTTTGTTCTTGTGAGAGAGTGAATGAATCTCTATGGGAGAGTAGGAAACTGTGAATGTTAGTTTTTCAGTTTCAATTGTTTCTCTTCATTTAAAGCTCTGTAAGGTGTGCATCGAGCTAGAGGGGAAACCAAGGAGGTTGGAGGAGGGGGAATTTCTCTTTGAGAAATCCCTTGGATTTGAGTTATCGAGATGACTTATATGCAAGGAGTGCACGGGAAATCGAAGTTTGCACCAGACGAAGCTCATGAGGAATAACACTCTGGGAAAGTGTTTTCGAGATCTACGAATCCATTTCCCGAGACAAGCAAAGGACAGAACCTTCAGGGACTTAGAAAATTATTCTTAGTCTAAAATATTATAAATCTCAGGAGGGGGAGCACTTTTGACCGTCATATTGTGGTGAAGGGTCAGTGGTTGTCTGAGGTGAGATAGACACAAAAATTTCAACGTTGCGTATGTCCAGGAGGAAAGACCCATGAGGAATTGAATGAACAGTGGAGAGCTTTCAGGGAGGGACCCGAAATCCTGTGAGCTGTTGGATCGAGAGGAGTTGGGAGTAGGTTATTGGGGAGACCTTTCAATGCTCAACCCTCATGGGGAATAGTAGTCATCGTACCCCAATAGATTTCGATTGTTGATCCCATTTCAGGTTTTTGGCTACCAAAAATATAAGGGCTGGGAGCAAGGACTCTTGACCCGCGAAACCCTGAAAGGATTCAGGCCGTCGAATATTCAATGGTTTACAACTGTTGATCCACGATGTGGGGGTATTTAGTATTTCAGCGACCGAGGATACAGGAGGTAAGAGTTGGGACTCTTGACCTATGAAATCCTGAAAGAATTCAGGCTGTCGGATCTTGGAGACTTAGAGTTGTCGATCCACAATAGGGAAGTGTTTTGGTTTTTGTGACTTGGAGGAAAGAGCAGACATCATGAGGGGAAAAGTCACAAAATGCGAAACGCTGAATTGATCATCGTCGTTGATCAAAGAGAGATATGGACTATAGACATCAGTATTCACAGTTTCGGCTCTCGTAACTTGGAGAAGCCTGAAGTGCTGTATGGTAAAGTTGGTGGTCTTCACGTGGAGTGGAGGTCGTGCCTAAAACTAGCTTGCATGGGTAAAATATAGACAAGAGTCTGTGGACTAAGTGTTAGAGGTTCCATTTCAGAACCAAGAGAGTCGCTCTAGCTACGAAATTTGGAGATCCTAACTGGGAGGTCGTGTAGCCCCGAGGAGGGATAGGGGGAATGCATCAGGTGGTATCAGAGTTGATTATTCTTCATCTGTAGACTTCAGGAAAAAGAGAAAGAGGAAGAGACAGAGAACTCAGAGTTGTACTCTATGTGTGACAAGCATTCAAAACAATGTCACCGAGGAGATGAGAGGCACCTTTAGCCAACTGTTTTGTAGAGAGGGAGATGCAGGAAATTCACGCCAGATTGGAAACAATGGAAGTAGCATAGAGAAGAGCACCTAATGCTGGAGACGTCAATGAATAAGAAAGTGAAGATGTTGAAGTTGAAGAAGTTGCAGAAGAAGACGTTGTAGAGGAACATTTGTTAAAAGCAGTTCTAGACTGGGAGGTAGAGCTAAGATAGAGGTTCCCATGTATGAGGGAAACCAAGATGTTGAAGAACTGCTGGATTGAATAATATCCATGGACAGACACTTCGATTATGAAGATGTTGATGAGGAGAAGAAGGTGAAGTAGGAAGTCATTGGGATAAAAGGGAATGCAACACTTTGGTGGGAGGAACTGTAAGGTGAGAGGAGAAGTAAAGGCAAGCAAAGGATAAAGAATTGGGACATGATGGTAGCCAAGTTGAAGGATAATTTTATACCCAAAGAATATCAGATCAATATGTTCAGGAAGTTATAGAACCTGAGACAGAAAGGGATGACAGTTAAGGAGTACACCGAGGAGTTCTATCGGTTGAGCATCAGAATTAGACAAAGGGAGAGAGATTAATAGAAAGTCGCCATGTATATAAATCACTTGAGATATGAGATATAGGACGAGCTCAACATGATGTCATTTAGAACCGTGGAGGATGCTTATCATTTTGCGTTGAAGGTAGAGGAGAAGATGACCAGAAAAAAAAGTCAGTGAGGAAGAGGTAAAATCTCAGTCCCAAGAAAGAGCAAGGTGTTTAACTATGACATAACAGATCAGTCTAAGGATGAGGCTAGGAAACCACACAATCATTCAAAATGAGGAGGAATTTCACAAGAAAGACAAGATGGAGGAAGGAACTCTTCTAGAGGAAGACACAAAGGAGGAATACGGTGCTACGCCTATGGAAAGACAAGGCACATGTCTTGGGAATGTCCCGAGAAGAATAAGGAAGGAGGAGAAGCTCACATCTCATAAGAACAACGAAGATATGTTGAAGCAAAAGGAGCAGAGGATGGAGCATCCTTGATGCTAAGAAAATTTCTCTTAAAACCGTAGGCAGCAATCGAAGAGCCAGTGCAGAGAAACAGTCTCTTCAAGACAACTTGCAAGACTAAGGACAAAGTATGCAAGGTGGTTATTGATAGTGGGATCACTGACAACCTAGTATCCATAGAGATGGTGGATAAATTGAAGTTGAAGACAAATTCACACCCAAAGACATACAAAGTCTCGTGGTTGCAGAAACGACACTAGGTAATGATTACTAAACAATGCTTGGTTGAAATTAAGATAGGAGGTTATAAAGATGAAATCCTTTGTGATGTAACTCCCATGGATGTATGCCATATTCTGTTGGGAATACCATGGCAGTTTGATAGAAGTTTCATTCATGATGGGAGGAAAAACACATATACATTAGAGAAGAATGGTAGGATGCATATGTTGCTGCCAATGGAGGAGAAGAGAGTAAAAGAGGAAGACAACACAAGCATACTTCTCATGAGTGTGAAGGAACTCCTAAAAGAAGTCAAGGAAGAATAAGAGATTCATTTTACTATGGTGAGGAAGCGTAGAGTCATCCTTACGAGTACATCAATGGATGATTTTCCTAAATAAGTTCAGGAGCTTCTAGATAATTTTGTTGATATAGTGGTGGATGACCTACCAAACTCATTGCCTCCCATCAGGAGTATCAATCATCATATCGAATTGATACCAAGAACAAGTTTGTCAAACAAAGTAGTGTACAGATTAACATCTTGAGAGAATGAGGAGGTGAAGAACCAAGTCCAAGAATTGCTAGACAAAGGTTTGGTCAGAGCAAGTTTGAGCCCATGCACAATACCAACTATGTTGAGCCCAAAGAAAGATGGAGGATGGAGAATGTGCACAGACTCGAGAGCCATCAACAAGGTCACCATCAGGTACATATTTCCTTTACCAAGAATGGATGATTTAATGGATTAATTAAGTGGAGAAAATGTCTTTTTTAAGATATATCTGAAAAGTGGATATCACCAAATCAGGATCAGAGAAGGTGATGAATGGAAAAAAACCTTTAAGACAAATGAAGCTCTATATGAGTGGTTGGTTATGCCATTTGACTTAACAAATGCCCCAAGTACTTTTATGAGGTTGATGAATGAAATTCTGAAATATTTCATTGGCAAGTTTGTGGTTGTATATCTAGATGACATATTGATCTTTAGCAGGACTAAAGAGGAGGATTTGAGGCACCTAACGCTAGTAATGAGGAGGCTACACTAGGATAAGTTACTGATCAATTTGAAGAAGTCCTCTTTTATGAAGACAAAACTCATTTATTTGGGTTTCATGATCTCTTCAAATGAACTGAAGATGGATCCAGAGAAGGTGAAAGCAATAATAGAATGGTCATCACCAAGAAGCATGTTTGAGGTAAGGAGCTTCCATGGATTGGTGATCTTCTATAGGAAGTTCATTAGAGACTTCAGTGGAATTTGTGCGCCAATGATGGATACAATGAAGAAGAAGCACAAGTCCTTTAAATGGAAAGAGAAGGTCGAAAGGAGCTTCAATATAATGAAGGAGAAGATAATAGAGCGACCAATTTTGATCTTGCCAAATTTTGAGAAGACATTTTAGGTAAGATGTGATGCAAGTGGAGTTACAATAGATTTAGTTTTGAGTCAAGATAACATACATGTTGCCTATTTTAGTGAGAAGTTGAATGATACTAAGAAGAAATACTCCACATATGACAAGGAGTTCTATGACATAATTCAAGCATTGAAGAAATGGAGGCATTATCTTGTCCCACAAGAGTTTGTCTTGTATAGCGATAAMCAAGCTTTACAATTCATAACYAGACAAGAAAAACTAAATCAKAGGCATGCAAAATGGGTTGAATTTATGCAAAATTTTACTTTTTTCATAAAACATATTGTTGGGAATGTTAGCAAGGTTGTTGATGGTTTAGCAGGAGATGTTTGATCATGTAGGAATTCCAGGTGAAGACCTTGGAGTTTGAACACCTTAAGGACATGTATCATGATGATGCAGATTTCAAGGAGGCATATGAAGCATGTGATAATCCTATGTTGAGAGATAGAAGTTAGTGGATAGGGTACATGATTCATTAAGGATCGTTGTTCAGAGGAAATCAGTTGTGCATACCAAAATGCTCAATAAGGGATAATCTTCTGAAGGAAAAGAATAATGGAGGATTGGTTAGACATTTCGGGCATGATAAAACGTTTGCACAGTTGAGAAAATCATACTACTGGATAGGTATGAGAACAAAGGTGGTAAATTTTGTGAACAGATGTAGAATCTTCCAACATGCAAAGGAGAAAAGATAGAACATTGGGTTGTATCAACCATTGCCAATACCAAAGAGGCCTTGGGATGCAATAAGCATGGATTTTGTATTGGGATTGAAAAGAGCAAAAAGGGGATTTGATTCCATATTTTTGGTAGTGGATAGGTTTTCCAAGATGGCACATTCCATCCCATGCCAGAAGACCAATGATGCAACACATGTTGCAAATCTATTTTTCAAAGAAGTTGTGAGACTTCACGGCCTGCCCAGAAGCATTGTCTTGGACAAAGACATGAAATTTGTTGGTCACTTTTGGAGGACGTTGTGGAAGAAGATGGGGATTTTTTTTTCCTTTAGCTTAGGTTACCACACTCACACAAATGGATAGACTGAGGTGGTGAACAAAATTTTGGTAAATTTGTTGAGGAGTTTAGTCACTGAGCATCATAGTCAGTGGGATCAGATTCTGACACAAGAAGAGTTTGCATACAATGAATCACCAAACAGGAGCACTGGAAGGAGTCCATTCCAAATACTATATGGAATGCAACCCAGGGGAGTATCTGAGTTGAGAGACTTGGAACAGGGTGAGATCAAGAGCGTTGGAGAAGCTACGGAAATGGAGAAGCTTCATAGCCAGATCATAGAACATTTGTAGAATTATAACCAGAAATACAAACACATAGCTGATTAGCATCGTAGGGAACTTGAATTTGAAGTAGGATATTAGGTTTTGGTACATCTCATGAAAGAAAGTTTCCCTAGGGGAACATATAACAAGTTAAAAATGAAGAAGAGATGACCCTGTAAGATCTTGAGAATTTTTTTTGCAAATTCATACGAGATCGAGCTACTAGATGATGTGGACATATCGCCCATATTCAATGTCTTAGACATGTATCCTTACAGGAAAGATGAAATAGAGGAATCAGAAGACCAAGTGAAGATCCAGTAGGAAACGAAAAATGCCCACAACAAAAAATCCATAGACGAAGAAAATTCTTGATCAGAGAATTGATAAGAAGACTAGGAGGAAGACCTATTTTGAGTATCTGGTCAAGTGGAAGGGGAACCCAATAGAATATTCTAGTTCAGAAAATGAAGTTGCTATCCAGAAGCAGGGAAAATCAGTAGAAGAGCTCATGGATAGGAGTCTATGAATTTTTTTCAAGGGGAGTATGATGCAAGAGCATCGTTGGCAAGCACGCAGAGGTAGGACCACTCAGCACATGGGATTTCTTCCAGAACTTCAACATTAGTAGTTGCAACCGATTTTGAAATTGGCCTTAACTCAATGCTGAAATTTACCTTTCGAGGAATGCTTGAGCTAGTGCCAAATTTTACCCTTTGAGGCACATTTTGAAAATCGCAAGAAGAGCCGGAGTTTCCACTACGGATCTGGAGTGTGAATGGACTAAGATAGCATAGGATGAATTTTAGACTAGGAAAGTAGCCAGGGGAAACCCTAGAAATTGTTTTGAGTTAAGTAGAAGTTTGTATGCCCAGACGGGGTTAGCTGAAATACAGAGAGAAATTAGTTGTAAGAGAGAACTGCGAATTAACAGGAGATCTTAGTTTTTGAGTTACTATAATTTGAATGTATTTTAAATCCATTTTCGACACTTATGAATATAACAGAAGGAAAATTGAACCAAATACACATTGTATGATCGGTGTTTGCAATTTCCTGATATTTTTGTTCTTATGAGCAAGTGCATGAATCTTTGTGGAAGAGTAGGAAACTATGAATGTTAGTTTTTCAGTTTCAATTTTTTCTCTTCATTTAAAGCTCTGCAATGTGTGCATCGAGCCAGAGAGGAATGTAAGGAGGTTGGAGGAGGGGGAATTTATCTGTGATAAATCCCATGGATTTGAGTTATCGAGATCCCTTAGACCTAAGGAGTCCATGGGAACTTGAAGTCTGCACTAGACGAAGCTTAGGAGGAATAACACTCTGAGAAAGTGTTGTCGAGATCCAAGAATCCATTTCCCAAGACAAGCGCAGGCTGGAACCTTCGGGGAATTAGAAAATTATTGTAAGTCTGAAAGATTAAAAAGATCAGGAGGGGGTGAATTGTTGACCATCAGATTGTGGTGAAGGGTCATTGGTCGTGATGAACGTCAACGCATGCTCCCTCCACAACCAGCAGGTCGGAAGGTCCACGTTAACACAGGATCTTTCCTTTACCACTAGCCCGAAGAACTCTAAATGGCTCTTCTATTTCCCTATCGAGAAATCTGCACCCACAAAAAACTCTCACAGGATACCTGCGATTCCTGAAACCCAATTTGCCGAAACTCCTATACACTCACAATATTTGACCTTTCAACGCCACTTCACTTCATCGGGACTTCGGACTTCACAATATCGTGAATCCAATTGCAGTATTTTCGAAACTTCACTCCACGAAACTCCAAAGTAGTGTGCCAACTGTTTGCCTCGCTGACTCATGTGGTCCCATGCCATTCTCTTGGCCTTCGGGATTTCGCGGTTCGATATATATCGATTCCTGTTGTAAGGTTTACGGGACTTCCACCCACGAAAACCTGATACAAGCATCAACGTGTAAATCCAATGGCCCTTATGGCTTGGGTCTACGATCCTACTCCTCCTGAGCTTAGAACCTTTCGACACTTTTGCCGTAACTCTCTTGCTTATCTATTAGATCTGACGACTCACGGGACTTCACGGATTCTCCACCAAGAATTGCGATCGTCCGTCTCTTCCCCTGAGAGCTAGTCCTCTTGTGGTCTGACATTGCTACGTTTTCCTTCAACCACTTCAAAGGCATTGAATCCTTTTGAACATTCCGTGACTCTGCTTCTTCTTAGAAAAACCATTGCACACACTCCTTACGGTAGACTTGTAAGCACTTCCTAAGTGTTGAAGTCCTTTGACTCTGCACACACCTACAATACTAGTCCTTCAATGCTTCACTCATATTTGAAACTCTGAGACTTTACTCGGCCTACGCACTCCTTGCACAGCTCCTGTGCCTGACTACACTTCTGTGGACATAAGAAAAAAATCTTCCTCTCCTGAGCTTTTAGAGAAAAATGTCTAAACCTTTTGTCAACGGACTCCTTGCGAACACTTCAATTGCACTCCTTGCAGGAACTCTTGCTCAGATAGAGAAACAATTTAAACTCATTCCATTACCCTTTCCTCTCATATTTCAGACATTCAACAAGAAATCATTCATACATAGCATAAAATCAATTGCATGAAAGAAAGAGTAAAACATTCATGAGCATAACATTCAAAGATGCATACATAGAGAATATATGAACACCATGAGTCTGAATCACATCTTTCTTTGTATTAATTCAGAACTTCTATACATGGAGTCTGCTACACAGCTCTTTGTTTCTCCTCTATGCTATTCTCAATCCTATTACAATACACAATGAGGGTGTCTATATCATGTTTCTCTCTTGCGCTCTAAAACTGTCAAATCTACACATTCAATTCTATCTACTTACATTAACTACCACAATTTCCTTCTACCTACTAAGGATGAGAGAAAATCGCTCAAGGTCCATTTACATTATACAAGTGCACTCCTTCTTAATTATCTTATTTAAGATGGCGCATCAACTTCAAGGTAATTTCAAAATTTGCACTCGCGCTTGTCCAACTGTCCTTTTCTCCTGTGCTGGCTAGCTTGAGATGCTCCTGCATCATACTCCCTAGCTCGAAAAAATTTCATGGGCTCCTTTGCATGAGCTCGCGCACAGTCTATCCATGCTTCTAGATCTCTACTTCATTCTCCCAGCTGGCATCTTCAACTGGATGGTCCTTCCATTTGACCAAATATTGAAAGTATTATTTCTGCCTGGTCTTCTTGCTTACTCTTTTATCCAGTATGTGCTCCATCTGCGGCTTAGTTGCAACTAGCATCTTCTTTTTCCACTGGATCACTGGCTTCTCAATTCCTATTCCTGTTTCCTCGTCTTTATATGGGTACAAATTAGAGATATTGAATATCAGAGAAATTCTGATCCCATCGGGTAATTCAATCTTGTAAGCATTCGCCCCAAATTTATTTAAGACCCTACATGGTTCGATTTTCTTCATCTTCAGTTTATTATATGTTCCTCTCGGGAACCTTTCTTTCCTCAAATGTGCCAAAATCAAGTCACCAACCTCAAACTAAAGTTGTCTCCTATGTGGGTCTGCTCTGTGCTTATATTACTGGCTTGAATCCTGTAGTCGCTCCTTCACCTGGCTGTGAAGTTCTTTCATCGCCTCTGTGAAATCTTCTGCACTAGCGCTCCTAGTCGCAGACTGTTCTGAATATCTCAGTTCAAAAATTCCCCTTGGCTCCATGCCATAGACAATCTGAAATGGACTCTGCCCTGTTCTCCTGTTAACCGAGTCATTATAAGAAAACTCTGCCTGTGGTAATATGTTGTCCCACTGGCTGTGGTGTTCTGTCACCAAGCTTCTCAGCATGTCTCCCAGACTTCTGTTCACCACTTCTATCTGTCCATCCATCTGAGGATGATAAGATGAACTAAAAGACAAGTTAGTTCCCAACATCTTCCATAAGGTCCTCCAAAAGTTCCCTATGAACCTTGTATCTCGATCTGAAACTATACTCCTTGGAAAACCATGAAGTCAAATGACTTCTTTGAAAAATAGATTCGCAATGTGAGTTGCGCCACTGGTCTTCTAACATGGAATGAAGTGTGCCATCTTGGAAAATCTATCTACCACCACAAATATTGAATCAAAACCTCTTTGTGCTGTTGGAAACCCCAATATGAAATCAATGTTGATTGCATCCCACGGCCTCTTTGGTATGGGCAATGGTTGATAAAACCCCGCATTCTATTTCCTTCCCTTCGAATGCCGAAAAATTATACATCTGTCCATGAATATCTTGACATCTATTTGCATTCTCGGCAAAAAATATAACTCATTCAGCTTCGCAAACGTCTTGTCGTGACCAAAGTGTCCTGCCAATCCTCCATTGTGTTTCTCCTTCAACAAATTCTCCCTCATAGAGCATTTCAAAATACACAGTTGATTAAAATTAAACAATAATCCTTCTTGGATCATGTATTCTGTCCATTTGCTTCTATCCCTGAGAATTGGATTCTCAGTTTCTTTGTACGCCTCTTTAAAATCCTGATCATCTGCGTACATGTCCCTAAGATCATCAAAACCCAATGTTTTGACCTTGAACTCCTGCAATAGAAAACACTTCCTGCTCAAAGCATCAACAACTTCGTTAGCAGTACTAGAAATATGTTTAATAACAAAAGTGAAATTGCACATATACTCAACCCATTTGACATGTCTTTGATTCAACTTTTCCTGTTGATTCACAAACTACAATGCATGATTGTCACTGTATAAGACAAATTCTTTCGGGATCAAGTAATGTCTCCATTTCTTCAATGCCTGGATAATAGCATAAAAATCCTTATCATAAGTGGAGTATTTCACTTTCACTTCATTCAGCTTTTCGCTCAAGTATACTATTGGCCTATCTTCTTGACTCAAGACTGTCCTGATTGCGAATCCACTTGCATCACATTTCACCTGAAATGTCTTTCGGAAATCCGGCAACACCAAAACTGGTTGTTTCGAGATCTTCCTCTTCAAAAGATTAAAAATTTTCTCAGCCTCTTATGTCCAATGAAAAGACATGTGTCTTTTCTTCACTGTGTCCATCATCGGTGCACTAATTCCACTAAAATTCTTGATGAACTTCCGGTAGAAACTAGCTAATCCATGAAAACTTCTCACCTCAAAGATATTCTTTGGTGATGGCCAATTCTTGATTACCTCCACCTTATCTAGATCCATCCTCAACTCACCTGCCGAAATAACAAATCCCAAGTAAATGAGCTCTGTCTTCATGAATGAGGACTTCTTCATGTTTATCAATAGCTTCTCCTACTGTAACCTCTGCATCACTGTAGCCAAATGCTTCAGATGCTCTGCCACTGTTTTACTGAAAACCAACATGTCATCCAAATATACGATAACAAATTTTCCGATGAACTCCTTCAGGACTTCATTCATCAACCTCATGAAGGTACTTGGTTCATTTTTTAAGTTGACCGGCATAGCAAGCCATTCATACAACCCTTCGTTAGTCTTGAAGGTTGTTTTCCACTCGTCACCTTCTCTCATATGAATCTGGTGATAACCACTTTTCAAATCAGTCTTTGAAAAATACTTTGCTCCACTCAAGCAATCCATCAGATCATCCATCCTTGGTAATGGAAATTTGTACCTAATGGTTATCTTATTAATATCCCTTGAGTCAATACACATCCTCTAGCCTCCATCTTTCTTTGGACTGAGTACTGTCGGAACATCACATGGACTCAAGCTTTCTCTGACTAAACCTTTGTCCAACAACTCCTGGACTTGTCTTTTGACCTCTCCATTATCTTGCGGCATCAATATGTATGCGACCTTATTTGAAAAACTAGCTCCTGGTATGAGATCAATATGGTGACTCACACTTCTCATCAGTGGAAACGAGTGAGGTAATTCGTCCACTACTATATTAGCGAACTCTTCCAGCAGTTCCTGAATTTCTTCTGGTAAATCATCCACCCTTATGCTGGTCAAAAAAATCTTCAGTTTCCTAACCACAATGAACTGTGGATCCTCCTTCTTATTGACCTCTGTAAGAAGTTCCTTTCCACTCATGAGAAGTAAAATGTTGCTTACTTCTGTTTTCACCTCCTTATCTTTGATTGGAAGCAACATGTGAGTCCTCCCATTCTTCTCCAGGGTATATGTGTTCATTCTCCCATCATGAATCACATTCCTATCATATTGCCATGGCCTACCCAGCAATAGATGACAAACATCCATAGGAATAACATCACAGAGTATCTTATCATTATATCCTCCTATCTTAAATTCAACTAAACACTATTTAATGACAGTCACCTGATGTCCTTTTTGTAGCCATGAAATTCTGTATGGGCTTGGATGATCAATCATCTCCAGCTCCAAATTTTCTACCATCTCTGTAGAAATGAGATTATCCATGCTACCACTATCCACAATGACCTTGCATACTCGGTCCTTGGTCTTGCAAGCAGTCCAGAAAAGTTTGGTTCTTTGAACTGAACTCTCCACCTCCTTCTCTTGTGTCAAAAGAGCTTTTTGCATCATCAACGATCTTCTGCCTTCAGTGTCTTCTGCCTCAACATCTCGCCTCTGTTCTTCGGTGATGTGAGCTTCTTCACTGTCCTTCTTTTTGTCTGGACACTCGTAAGACTTGTGCCCATTATTTCCACATGTGAAGCATGTTATTACTCCACCTCTTCCTCTTCCTCTACCTCTAGTATGAGGAAAAGTATTATTATCAGCATAATCTCCTCTCTGCTTAGTATGTTTCCCTCTTTGTTCAACATATTTCCCTCGCTGTGAGGTTCCACCTCTCTCAGTTTGAGTCTGAGGTTTCTTCCAGTCCTCCTTGGGCTTTTGATATTTATCCTGGGCAGCTGATTTGCCTCTGGGTTGAATTCTGCCTCGGCCTCTCTGGCCCTACTTTCGGCTCAGCTTCTCTTCCACTTTCAAAGCCATATGATAAGCATCTTCCACCATTCAGATGGTTACCATGCTCATCTCATCTTGGATATCATATCTCAAGACATTCATATATCTGGCAACTTTTTCATCATTGCTCTCTCGATGACCTTCCCTGATGTTCATTTTATAGAATTCTTCAGTGTATTCTTTCACTGTCATCAGTTTTTGTCTCAGGTTCCGCATTCTCCTAAACAAAGTAATCTGATAATTTCTGGGGATGAATTTCACCCTCAGCTTCATGATCATTCTATCCCAGCTTTTGATCTTCTACTTTCCTTTGCAGCATCTGTCAGCTTGTAGTTCATCCCACCACAATGTTGTATGTCCCTTCAATCTAGTGATAGCATGCTTGACTTTCTTGTCCTCTTCGACATCTTCATAGTCAAAGTATGTGTCTAGAGCTCTAATCTAGTCTAGAATCTCTTCTGCATCCAAGTTTCCTTCATAAACTGGAATGTCCATTTTCTCTCTTGCACACATTCTTGCAATAGCTCTGATCAAACGTTCATTTGTTGCATCTTTAGCCGCAACTTCTTCTTCAGGTTCAGCCTCAATCATACTTTCAGAATCACTAAGATCCCCAGCACTAACTGTGTGTCTTTGTGCTATCTCCATGTCTTCGAGTCTGGCTCATAGATCACACATCTCTCTCTCCATAGCTGGATCTATGATCTGCCTGCCCCTTCTTCTCGACATTTCCCTCTCCTATGGTGGATCGATTGTTTTCCTGTCCCATCTCCTTGGCATCATGGTGAATTCTCTTTCTCTCTGCTACAGAAAGAAAATAACCTTTCTGTGCTCTGATACCAAATGATGAACGTCAACGCACACTCCCTCCACAACCCGCAGGTCGGAAGGTCCACATTAACACAGGATATTTCCTTTACCACTGGCCCGAAGAACTCTAAAGGGCTCTTCTATTTCCCTATCGGGAAATCTGCACCCACAGCAAAATCTCACGGGATCCCTACAATTCTCGAAACCCAATTTGTCGAAACTCCAATACACTCGTGAGCTTTGACCTTTCAACGCCACTTCACTTCATCGAGACTTCAGACTTTGCAACATCGTGAATCCAATTGTAGTATTTTCATAACTTCACTCCACAAAACTTCTAAGTAGTGTGCCACCTATCCACCTCGCTGACTCCTGTGGTCCCACGTCATTCTCTTGGCCTTCAGGATTTCGCGGTTCGGTAGATTGCGATTCCCGTTGCAAGGTTTACGTGACTTCCTCCCACGAAAACCCGATACAAGCATCAACGTGTAAATCCAACGACCCTTGTGGCTTGGGTCTACGGTCCTACTCCTCCTGAGCTTACAAATTTTCAACGCTTTCGCCATAACTCCCCTGCTTCTCTGTGAGATTTGATGACTCACGGGACTTTGTGGATTCTCCACCGAGATTTTCTACTATCTGTCTCTTCCCCTGAGAGCTCGTCCTCCTATGGTATGACATTGCTACGCTTTCCTTCGGCCACTTCGAAGGCTTCAAATCCTTTTGAACATTTTGTGACTCTGTGTCTTCTTGGAAAAACCCTTGCACGCACTCCTTGCAACAGACTTGTAATCACTTCCTAAGTGTTGAAGTCCTTTGACTCTGCACACACCTGCAGCAGCATTCCTTCAATGCTTCACTCAGATTTGAAACTCTCACTTTACTTGGCCTATGAACTTCTTGCAGAGCTCTTGTGCCTGACTACACTTCTGTGGACATGAGAACAAAAGCTTCATCTCCTGAGCTTTTAGAGACAAATGTCTGAACCTTTTGTCAACACACTCCTTGCGGACATTTCAACTGCACTCCTTGTAGGAACTCTTGCTCAGATAGAGAAACAATTGAAACTCATTCCATTACCCTTTCCTCTCAGATTTTAGACATTCAATAAGAAATCATTCATACATAGCATAAAAGCAATTGCATGATAGAAAGAGTAAAACATTCATGAGCATAACATTCAAAGATCCATACACAGAGAATATATGAACACCATGAGTCTGAATCACATCTTTCTTTGT
>ML778404.1:1140123-1166072 GCA_009831015.1 Picea engelmannii
ACATCAAAACTTGTTAATATGGTCTTTTGCAGATACATCCCCCCTACCATCAAAGGTGAGTTTGGACAAGTGAGAGACTATCTCATTGGGAATATCAGGTAATGAAAAGTGGAAGGCATGTTCCAACATAGTGATTTGAGGAGTCGTGGGGAATTAAATACATTCAAAACAAAGACTCCTACAAGGCCATATTGTCAGTATGGCCCCCCTTCTAGCGCCATTTGTTGATGAACGTTTATGGAACACCGTTAATGGGAAGGGTAGATCCAGTCCGAGGTTGTCTATTTAACCCAATCTGGTTGGTATAATCTACTCTGACAAGTTTTATGGCTCTCTTATCCAACTAAGATCCTAAAACAACTAAAAGATAAGGATTAACTAAAGATATAACTCTATTAGTCAACACTTTAATTACAAATTCTTAACTAATAGTGTTCATGTACAATGGTTATATACAATTTACAAGGTTTGAGCAAAGCCTTGTGAAAGTAATTGTTTAAGATAATGGATCTAAATGAAATTAAATATAAATAAAATTATTCTAATATTCTAAATATCAAACTAGTAAACAAAGAATGAATATGATTGTAAATGATATAACAAAAATAGACAAAGCAAATTAGTGTTTAAATAATGCAATCACTATTCATTCACATATAAACAAATTAAAAAAATAATAGACTAACTAGCCTCTATTCGATCAACAATAATAAATTAAATTCATCTCTTTGCATTTGTGTGAGCTCCTCTTGTCCGTGTCAAGTGAAAACCTATGACAGAAGAAAGCATAACACTTTCTGAAGAAATTCAAAGAAGTGTGTCATATTTTGGAGCATGTTTATGACAACAGAAAGACAAATACTTATATATGATGTGAGCTTGAAATGTCCAATAATAGAGAATGAAGGAAATTACAGTTCTCTATAATCGTGTTACCAACTATCTAGCATCAACCGTAAACTCAAAATACTTAAATAGATGATTAGTCATAGATATAAATTGAGCCAAAAAGATAATGAACAACATAAAGAAAAGAATGATATAAACTATTATGTTTAGAATAGACTAAATATAGCTCGATACATATAACATTTCACACCTATAAATTATATGAGAAGACAATGTAAAAAAGAATATAGGATGAAAGCCAAAGAGTAAACTACATTCCCATATAGTTTCAAAAATATATGTCCATCATATGGTCCAAGAAGAATTGCATAGATGAGTAACTGGCTAGTATTTAAAGATAACTTTTGGTTGTCTTGTATAACGTCGCTCCAACAACTTGTCTGTTAAGAGAAATCCAAAGCAGAAGGTAGTCTAATTCTAATATTTTGACAATGTCAAGATAAAAATCACATTGACTCACAATTTAAATCTTATTTAAAATGCAGAAAGAACAACTTTGAAACCATGATCCTTAGTGAAGATATAATAGATTAATCGTCAATAAGAAAAATCTCAATTGAACAATTATATATTTACAAATCTTAATTACATGAAAAAACTCAATATAATACAAGATTTGTATCAAAATAATACAATCACCAAGATCAAGATAATTAGAATAATGGACTCTTAAAGATTGAAAAAAATTAACACATAAATGATAACAATTAACCATGTATTGATAAGACAGACTAAAGCTAACTTAAATCAATGCATAATCAATTATTCGAAGAATATGAAGATATTATAATGAAAAAAAAAAACATTTTACTCATGGGACAAAAGCCATTAAGCAATCTGGAATTTCATATTCTTCTTCGAAAGTACTCATCCATTCTCCTAGAATTCCAACCATCCGTTACTCCATTTGAAAAGAATTTTTTTTACAAAATAAATAATATACAAAAAAAAGAAAGGATACAAATCCTCCTCTCAATTTCTTCACCCCATAGGGCTCTAAACTTTCTCATATATTTATGCCATGAATGAACAGTCTGGGCATCACTAATAATTTCCTCCACCTGAAATTTTTCTCATAAAGAGACAACAAGATCTCTCAAATTATCTCAAATGTAAGCTAAATGGGTCCATTGTGCAGATGGGTTTTCAATCGTTTCTTCATATTTTTTACGGTTTGGCTGCAATTAGTCCCACAAAATCGTTTGTTTATTCTTGAATGCATTTCCAAATCTTATCTGTTATTGCTCATAAATTATTTATAGCAATCCAATATTATTTTTGGATCAATTATCTTGAACATATTTAAATAATAAAATCGAGCCATGATCACATCTATACCAAGTAATTGATAATAGAAACATGTGAAACAAAAAGAAACCAAATTAATAACCTAAAAATTGTGAATAAAACAAAATCTAGAACAATAAAATTAAAATGAATTTAAACTAACTATAATTTCTAAACAAATATTGTTTATATTTTCCTTTCAGCTATGATCTTAAAATTCTAGAAGCTTCAAGTTGATGGTGAGGAGAAAAATATTAATTTTGGGTTTTCACAAAATCAAACAAATGATAGATAATTTATTTCTTTATTTATATTTTATTTTGAAATGAGATGCAAAGTGACAAAAGAATTTAATTAATTAAACCTACCAAATTATTTTGTGAAAATGATTTCTAATGAGCAAAAGATGAAAACATAATCATAATTTAAACGAAAGTAAACAGTTGATAAAAATTAATGTTTTCATTTAAATTAAGATTTCTATGTTCGTCTCTCCCTCATTCAACTTTGATAAAATGTGAACAAATGTCATAGAAAGGATATGTCGCAATAAACTTTATTCCTATAAAATCATTGTTATTAATCCATGTCTTTAACCAATCCATGTTCATATCAGATAAATTCAATAAGGAAGAGGTAATAACAAACTCCCAAATTATGAAGCGCATCCATCAACATAAAAACTCTGTAGAAAGAAAAAATAAATGGCATTTGAGTTTCATGAAATTCAAACCAAAGAAAAGAAAATAATATAAACTCAAACCAACCTCAAAACAAAGAAAATCAATACCAATCCAATCAAGTGCAATGAGTGCAAGGAGTGCACAAGAGGACTATGTTTCAATTTTTGTAAGAAGAGACACTCACAAAGTTACTAAACACTTTGTAAGCTCAGCAAGGTGTGCTTGAGCATAAGTTTCCAAGTGGGCACATATATCCCTTGAAGGAGCGAAAAGGAGAAACAGAGTTGTTGAACACTCTGGAAGAAGAATTGTGCAAGGAGTGCACTAGGCCAACACTCAGACAAAGTGTTGAAAGAAAACCATCTAAGGGATATTCAAAGAGAAAGGAGTGCATGCAGAGAGAACATGGTTTCAAGTTTGTAAGCTCAGGAGGTTGAGCACAAATCATGTCAGGTGGGCACCTATAGTGTTTTGGAAGACGTAGAAGGGCTAAGCCCCTTAGATATTGAGCAAGCTAAAAGCTCAAAAGAAATAGCATGAGGAGTGTGCAAGAGTGTAATTATTCCAAGTCCCAAAGCTTAGGAGGGATAGTGCAAGGTTTCACGTAGAGAGAAAGTGTGCGCTAGGGCCAAGGTTGAGTTTCGCTGCCAAATCTCAAGAGAGACAACATTTTAATAAACACAGATGAGACCCAAAGTCACAGGGCTCGCATAAGGTAGGTCGGAGGTAGATATCTTCGAAACATTGGAAATATTCCAAGTCAGGGAAGAAAATGAAAGCTTAGGAGGAGGAGTGACAGTATCGGTTAGATCAGCTGACAAAGGAGCTAAGAGCCGCAACAATCCTAGCCATCTATCAAGACATGACACATGGAAAAGGGTCAATGTTTCGTTGATTCGCAGATTGGAAAATCTGAGGTAAGAGTTGTGAGAACTCACGAACTTTGAGTTCACAATTTGTTTGCAACCGTTGGTCGAAGGGAGAATGTGGGTCATTGATTATCCAAGGATATATTTGGGATAAGGAGAAGGGAGGTGAGCTTTCCTCCAACTTCGCGAAGCATGAATTCTCGAAGCACTAAGAGATTTGGTCTCAGCTCATAGTGAGGGGTCACATGGTTTGAAGGATAATGGAGGGGATATCTAGTGCTAGGCTCTTGCTCGGAGGATCATAACTCAAGAGTGTGGAGACCCAAGGTTGGCCCATAACAAAACACTTGAGGTCACAAAGTCTTGAGGAACCTTTTGGATAGGCTTATGGTCATAGTCGGTGATCGCATGTAGGGAGGCTTGTGCCTAGTGCTTGTCCGCACAGGAGGAGTTTCGTGAAATGGGACCTTTGTATATTTGTGTGGAGATTCCCTTGGGGAATCAATGAGATGCTCCAGCTCGAAGAGTGAGACAATATAGTGATCGGGAGGTCGAAAAACCATGCTGAGTTGGGGGTGTACATCAGGTGATATCAAAGCTGATTTTTTTCTTGTAGACATCAGGAAAAAGTGGAAAGGAGATAAGGGAGATAGTATGATACCATCAAGTGGTATCAGAAATAAATATTTTGTCTATACATCATAAGAAAAGGAGATATGGTGAATGGATATTGGTTGATACCATCATGTGGTATCAAAGCCACTTTTTTTCTGTGGAATGCAAATAGAGGGAGGCATAACATGAAATATATAATCTGGTAACATTAGGTGGTGTCAGATTTTGATTTCTCCTACAGGAAATAGGTGAAGGAAGAAACAAAGTGCGATGCTCTATGAAAGTTGTTGCATGTACCCAACAAAAAAAATTCAAATGACCAAGTGGGTTGTAGAAGAAACTGGAGACATTCTCATTTGCAGAGTGAACAATAGGGGATTTTCCAAGAAGGAAGATTGAAGGTGAAGATGGTTGCTGAAGTTCAAAAGCACGGTCAAGGTAAGGACCGACAGAAGGAAAGAAGGGAAGTGATGGATGAATAAATCTAAGAAGTGAGAGAAAGAATAGAGAAGCTTTCATTTAAAATGCAGTAGTGCAAAAGTGCATTGGGTGTATGAGTGGCCCACGAAGAAGAAGTTGAAGTGGCCAGTTAAGATATTGTTGGCCAGAAGACAGTAAAGCATGTGGAGAGTATGGCTGAGGTATGTTGAGATCCTCATGGACATAGAGGAAATGGTTCACATATTTGATCTAGAAGATGGGAAGAGTCTCAGTGATGATGAGGAGAAGATATCAAACAAGGGTCTCAAAAATTGCCAGGTGGGAAATAAAGAAAGTTCAGATTGCTAGGTGGGCAATGAGATGGGACCATTAGATCTCATAGACTTCGAGGTGGGAAGAAAGGAAATCCCTAGATGCTAGGTGGGAAAGGGAAGTGATTTGAGAATAGTTGAGGGTCTCATGAGCTCAAAGGTGAGTTCATATCAGCAAGGGGAGTTGATGGAGGAGGATCAGAAATACATTCTAATCATTGGAGGAATTGAGGTATTCCTGCCACATAGCCCTATTGAGGCCAGAGCATGTGTTGTAGGTGAAACAATAGAAGGACAGCCAAAAAATACTGTCAAAGAGGAGGAGAAGGAGAATACACTCATATCTTCCCCAACAAAAGAAGAAGAGAACATAGTTGAGATGCTCACTCCGTTGGAGAAGGAGTTGGAGATGTTGGAGGATTCGTTGAACAATCTAGAACCAGAAGACGGTTTCAGCAGACAGTCATGCAAATCGTAGGAGAAGAGAATTCAACAGAATTTCTTAGAAAGTTCAGCCAGGAAGCTAAACTTATGATGAATGTAGCATTGAGGCATGCAACAAAAGAGGGAGAAGAATTTCGGTCTGGGGAGAAACTGGAAGAATATGGAAATATGTGAGCAGGAGATATGGAAGAAGAAATTTTTTTAGAAGGAGAAGCTTAGAAGCAGCTTAGTGATGAGACTGTAGAATTGGAGTCTGCAGCAGGGTGGAAATATAAGGCCACAAGAGAATTAAAAGAAAACAACAGGGGGGATGAAGTTAATCTACCCATTTGCAAGAAGGAAGTGCAGTAGAGAAGACTGCAAAACAAGAGCCAACCATTGAGCAGTTGGACAGGGTAATTGAAGAAATGAGAAGGATGATGTTGAGGTCACCAGCAAAAATTTCCACTGAAAGGATGTTGAATAGAGAAGGACCTGCAAGAACAGCAGGACAACAACAACAACATCAAAGTAGTGGAGCATATGGACAACTCCAAGGGAGATTTTTGGATCCAAGTGGATTTCAACATAGCTAGGGAGCTCATGAGAAGGAGCTCATGAAATTTTCATAGCAGTGGAGTATGATGTAGGAGCATCAATCCACCTCAGAAATGCACCAGCTAGCCAGCACATCAAAGCACATTCAAGGATGGGAGAGGTGGAAACCCTCTCATTTTTCCTTCATTTTAAAATTTCAAAATTGTAATTTAATGCAATTAAAGTTTTGTAATGTTGGAAGAGTTGAGCCATGGATTTGAGAAGATAGGAGATGATGTCACCTTTAATTGTTGAGATGCTGATAAGATCTAGATCTAATTTATACTAGATAGTCATTGAATGTAATTAAATGTAATTAATGAGAATAGGTAGATGGGGGGAAAGGCTTGAGGCACCCCTCTTTTGTAAAATATCTTTGTATCTAGATTTATTAGATCATGCAGAGGAGATTAGATTGGAAGAGAGATCTATCATGTAGGAGAAGAGAGTCGATACTTTGTTGCAGTCTGAGATTTGTAAACATTATACAAAAAAATCATATTAATACAAAGAGAAGTTTTTCCTGCATTTGATTCCATGTGTGTTTATGAATTTGAATGTTGTCTTTTATGTGTTTATGGATGAATGTTGTAGATGTATAGGTTAGTTTCCATATGCATGTATAGATATATTTCCTATCTGTTTAGGATTTGTTGGTTTTAGTTTGGGTTATGTGTGGCTAAATGCAAGGAGTGCATGATAGAGTGTTGAGGACTCTGTGAGCCAGTGCAAAGAGTTCACAGCTAAGTTCTATGTTGAATTCAGGAAAGAATGTGCTAGGAGGGCGTGCCTGGGTGGAAACAATATAAAGAGAATCCTAAAGGTTGCTCAACACCTTAGAGGAGAGCCTGTATAGAGAAGGAATATAGGAGAGAACATAATCACTGAGGATTTTGTAGAGCTCTTCCAGGTGGGCATCGAGCAAGTGCAAGGAGTGCACAAGAAGACTTTGTTTTGAGTTCTATAAGAAGAGAAGTGTCAAGGAGAGACACCCATAGATTTACTAAACAATTTGTAAGCTCAACAAGGTGTGCTTGAGAAGAAGTTCCCAAGAGGACATAGATATCCCTTCAAGGAGATAAAGGGGGAAATAGAGTTGTTGAACACTCTGGAAGAAGACTTGTGAAGGAGTGCACTAGGCCAACACTCGAACAAAGTGTTGAAAGACAACCATATGAGGGTTGGTCAAAGAAAAATGAGTGCACATGGACATAACATTTTTTCAATTTTGTAAGCTTGGGAGGTTCAGCACAAAGCGTTCCAGGTGGGCACCAGAAGTGTTTTGGAAGACACAAAAGGGCTGAGGCCCTTAAATACTGAGCAATTTGAAAGCTTAGAAGAGATAGCATGAGGAGTGTGCAAGAGTGAACTTATTATGAGTCCCAAAGCTCAGGAGGGACAGTGCAAAGTTTCACGCAGAGTGCAAGTGTGCGCTAGGGATTAGGTTGAGTTTCATTTCCAAAGATCAGGAGAGACAATGTTTTAAGAAATGCAGATGAGACCCAAAGTCAGAGGGTTTGCAGAAGATAGGTCGGAGGCTGAGGCCTTCGATACATTGGAAATATTCCAAGTCAGGGAAGAAAATGAAAGCTGAGTAGGAGGAGCAAAAACAGTTGTTAGATCAGTTGATAGAGGAGCTGGAAGCCGCAAAAATCCTAGTCGTCCATCATGACAGGACATGTAGTGAAGGATCAACATTTTTCTAATTCACAGATTGGAAAAGTTGAGGTAAGAGTCATGAGAACTTGTGAAGTCTCAGTTCACGATTTGTTCGCAGTCATCGGTCGAAGGGAGAACATGGACCATTGATTGTCTAAGGAGATATCAGGGATCGAGAGAAGGGAGGTGAGTGGTCCTCCAACTTCACGAAGAATGAAGTCTTGAAATGCTAAGAGTTTTGGCCAAAGGTCATAGCGAGGGGTCACATGGTTTGAAGGATAAGGGAGGAGATAGCTAGTGGTAGGATCTAATTCAGAGGATCAAAAATCAGGAGTGTGGAGAGCCAAAGTTGGCCCATAACAGAGAACTCGAGGTCACAAAGTCCTGAATCGCCTTTTTGATAGGCTTGTGGTCACATTCACTGATTACATGGAGGGAGTCTTGCACCCATCACTTGTCTGCGTAGGTGGAGTTTCGTGCTATAGGACATGTGGATATTTCTATGGAGATTCCTGTGGGGAATCAATAAGCTGCTCAATATCGAAGAGTGAGAATATCTAGTGACTGGGAGGTCGAGAGACACTGCTAAGGTAGGGGGGCTGTATCATATGGGAGATATGTCGATTCAAATAAATAAATAAATGAAGATAGATGCCACAAGTTTATTCAGAGGATCCAGTAGGTACACCAAGAAGTCAAGGAATAGTTGGAGAAAGGTTAAGCACTTTATAAATCTTAGCATGAAAAGCATAGGGTTGATCATAAATTCCAATTTCGAGACCAGGTATGGATTCACATCAGCAAGGAAAGATTGAAGGGTGAAGGAAAGAAACTCAAGCCCATTTGTTATGGACCCTTCACTATTTTGGAGAAAATTGGTACCAATTCTTTTCATCTAGATATTCCAACTTATATGAAAATCTACTCAATTGTAAATGTAGAGAACTTGAAACTTTTTGAGCCTCCCATGATCATGGATCAGGATGAGGAAGTTTCAATACCTTCAGTTCATGAGTTTTCTCCTGAGTACTTAGATGAGTTAAAGGAAGATATAATCCTGGACAAAAGGATGAGGACTTCACGCAGGGGTGATGTCGATTATATTCAAGTAGGCTTAAAGGGCACACATATAAGAAAAGAAAATTTGATTGAGAAGGACAAGGTGAGGGAATTGTTCCCTCACTTATCTATTGATTGATGAAATCTTTTGGTGGTCCAAAAATCTCTCAATGGGAAGGCATGATCCAAAAAGGATCCAAAGAAGACTAAGGACAACTCATAACTTGCAGAAGAAACTCAGGAAGCTCAAAATGGCCTCAAAAGACAAATAAAGGGAAAAAATTCAAGGTCCTCAAAACTCAGTGAAAGTGGCATCATCAAAAAGAACATGTTGCAAGATTTCCAATGGCTTTTCAAATGGAGTTCTGAATCAAAATATATTTGTGGTCAAAGTTGGTCAACCTAGCCCAATCAACAGGGGATGAGTCAGCATATGTATTGTTGACATCAAAATCAGTATGGATGAAGTCAACATATGTACAATGTACATGACATACACAGGAGGTGACACATGTCATGCTGACATTAGCATGGTGACATTGCATAATTAGAGGTTGCCATGTGTCACTCATTTTTTGTATTTTTTGGGTCGATCCATGGACCAATGAAAAATTTCCATGTAGTAGTCTTTACAGCCGCGTGGAAGATCATACATGACATGGAAGGCTAACGTGGAAGGATGATATGGCAGTTGAGGTGGAAGACCATACGTTGTTGGCATGGCCCAATAATTGGATGCCATGTGGCCCAGTCATGGGCTGCCATGTGGCAGTGGCAAAATTCCCAATGGGGGATCGAGAACCAAATTCCAAAAATAAAAATTACAGGTCTGCCAAATCTGGCAGTCCAACAGATATGTCTAAACTACCTCCAAGTTGGTGGAACCTGTAAGCGATATTTTTTGTCTCGGGATTAGGCGTACCCAGGTCTGCAGTTTGTATGGGAAGCACCTGAGCATAGCATGAGAGAATCCCATTTTGTAGCAGCAAGTCAAGTGAGTGGGCGAAGTTTTTCCATCGGCAGCCGAGATCCATCCATAGAAGCGGATCGATGGCCATCAGGATTTTGGGGCTAACCAGTTGCTCGAGTTTTAAAAGCGGGAAGCGCCATGGGCCGAAATGAATCTGGACCGTCTAATCTCATTGGGACAGGTGTCAAGCCTATCGGCATATCTCATATCAGGGTTTCGAGGAGTAGGCACCCCTCGTTTCATGCATTGTGAAACCCAGAACCCTGAATTCCCAATAGCGCTCAGGACTGGGCCTATGGTTCTGGTGCCTGGTCATAAGAGAACAAGCCTGGAGGAGGGGTGCTTGTGTTTGAAATTTGGCCACTCGGGTCCCAAAGCACCGAAAAGCCATTTCAGCCATTCTTTTTGGAGGGATACGTGGCGGCCGTTATGCCCATCGCGACTTTGAAAGAGAAATATCTTGATCCTTTCTCATCTGTGAACCCCAAAACACTGACAGCAATCTGGTAGATAGGTGTAGGGTCACAGCCCGTGGTCACCCTGGGGAGTAGAAGGGGTTGTACTGGGAAGCTAAAGGCACCGAATTCAGATTCAAAGAGAGGAAGCACTACATTCTCCGGGCGTCGATTCGACGTGAAATCCCAGTAGCTGCCAGGAATGAATGAAGAAAAGAGAGGGTGGTTGAGGCCTCGCCTCAATCATTAATTGCAAGGTATGGAGGGTCTGGCAAGCGGTCTACTCAAGGGGGTCCTGTGTGCCCATTTTTCCAGAAAAGCCATGCCCGAGTCCTCGACTAGGCGAAGGAAGTCTGAACACGCTAGCTCGGCACTTAATGGCTCAGCTACTCCCCTTGCTGGATCCACGTGCAGTTAAGATGGCGTCTGTCATAGGCACACGATCATCCAGTCTACATGTGTAGACTATCAGAAGACATGAAGACACAATGTTATTAATGCAATATCTCGTTTTTGCTGTTGTGTTTTGTTTTGAGTATATGTAGGCGTTTTTGCCATTTTTGTAAGCATCGATGGTTGAGCAGAGCTCCCTACTGTAATGTTTTGGCAGCTATCCTAGCTTTCAGTTTATGCATCTGGATATGAGATTTCTTGTTTTATGACAGACAGTTCTTCTTACTCCGTCTAGTTTTCATCTTATGCTAAGAGATTTCGTGAACGATCGACTCGTGCGAATTATTGCAGTTCTGCTATGATAAATGATTTATTGTTGCATTATTTCATTCTCTAGCCTTGTGTTTGAATGTAAGATGATATTGCATTTGGACATCTTCTTCCTCAGTCTATTAGAAACCTACTGTGTATAACAGACCTCCACTTTTCTCTTTTACAAGTCTTCCGCCTGTTCACCCTTTACTACAGCTCACTATCTGAACTTTACGCAAGACCTCACTTGCTCATGCATACCTAGACTAATTTCAGAGTTGGAATGCTATTGTTTTGAGTTTCCCACCATTCAATCACCCATCTATGAACAACTGTGACATAAAACTAATGGGCATCGGGCTCTTCTCCTACTAGAAATTCAAGAGTGACTTCCGATGCCAACATTTCTAGTGTCATTGCTGGGGAAGATGTTGAAGATTTTCCATGGGCAGAACGACATTGAGCCTCTGATTCTTAAGGTGCATCAGACATCGGAGCCCTTAAATATTGCTACTGTGCACCTGGCGACTCCACTGTGGTGACTCCATTGTTTCCACATCACTGTTTTAGCTATGACTACTATTAGCACACCTGAAAGCTAACCCTAAGGAGGTTTCTCGAGAAGGTTTCAGTGGCTACTTTCTCAGCCTGAGGATCTTCCTGGGGTAACGACATGTTAAGATCTGGCCCTTGATGGTGAACAAGGACCAGAAACAATTGAAGCTGCGCATCGATTGGCAACTCCACTGGTTCGATATGGAGAAAATTCTGGCTCAAAGGTTTGCTTTCTGGGACTTTTCTCAGATAGTTGGATTTCCTAATGCACTTCCTGATATAGACCAATGGGAAGATTTCCTCCTGGAATTTCATGCATCAGATTGGGAAGAACTAGTTGAGCATTTACTGGACTTCCATGAGGCTATCCACCGATACAATATCACGCATGAGGATGTCTGGATTAAGCTCTTTAGGTATTCATTGAAGGGAGTTGCTCTTGAATGGTGTCGGTATCTTCCCACCACAAGAATCTGCTCTTTAGCAGGTTTTCGTACAACTTTGAATTCATTTTGTAAAGACTACTATCCAGTTGTTCGCTTGTTTGAAAACTATTGTGAAGAGTTTTCTTCACTTCATGAAGCCTCTGTTAGCCCTGAATACCATGTCCATGATGAAGCCCTTACTATGGAGGAAAGAATCTAGTGTGAAAAAATTGAGGTGTTGAATGATATGAGTGGTGTTAGCTCGAGGATGGAAGCATCTGACATCATATCGGATGTGTCTATTCTTTTAGATGTTCATAAAGATCAACACGCCTCCTGTGGAGATTATGAGTTGGTAGAGCATATGTGGTCCATGGTAGATGGCTCACCTAAATGTTGGGTTGAAGAAGATATTCCTAGCAACCCTGTTTCTGAGGACGAAAACCTTCCCGTTTGTAAAGACATTATTGTGGAAGAGGTTCCCTCTCTTTTTCCCCAGGGATTTTCTCACAATATATTTTTACCTGAGATCAAAGAGAAGAAGATTATGTATGAGCAACCAGAAGCAGCGGGTCCCACTGTCCCTGAAACGGATATTTTTTATGGGATCACCATTCTGGAGGAGGATCATAGAGATAAGGGTCAGCCCCTTTTTGATGAATATTATAGTGATGATGAGCTGCAAGCTTATCCTACATTCGATCACTATAAACATACTGGAGAGCTAGTCAGCAAGCAGAATCACCCCATGGTCCCTATTTATGATGAATATGAATCGGACCTAGAGGAGAGCCAACAAGAAGAGGAAAAAGAACCAGAGGGGGAGTCTGCCCTTCGTTTAGAGCCAGTCAGTGAGCAACCACCACTTGAGATCAGCGGGCCTACTTCAGTTATTCACCCGCCTGTGGATATCAGAGACATTCAACCGCGTGTGAACAACTGTGTAGCAGAAGAGGTTGTATTTTGCCAATTCCTTGGAAATGGCCACTCATTCGATGACCCTGTCAGCAAATACATGGAGTGGCATTTCCCTTATGCTTTGGAGCCGCCCTATTTCATCTCAACTCCAGCCTGTAAGGAGGAGTTGAAGAGTGTAACTGTTTTGTTGTCACAGTTACACCATCTACTGGTGATCATCGACAGAAGGAAGGAGCTTCTATCCAGGAAGCTTCTTGAATGGCTATGGTGGAATTTTTCTTTCACCTAGCCCATGTAAAGTGTTTCATTAGTTTAGGATTGTATATAAATAATCTCTTTGAGCATGTATCTTTGTTTTTTTGCTTTTACTTTTCAGCATATATTTTTCAGCAGCAGGATGTTTTGAGCATGACTCCATAGCCCAACAGCAAGGCACTGAAGCTGCGGGTGAGTTCTTAGAGCATTACAGGGATGAATCTATCCCCCATAGAGCCTAATGTTAGCGATATTTCTTGTCTCGGGATTAGGCGTACCCAGGTCTGCAGTTTCCACGGGAAGCACCTGAGCATAGCACGAGAGAATCCCATTTTGTAGCAGCAAGTCAAGCGAGCGGGCGAAGTTTTGCCATCGGTGGCCGAGATCCATCCATAGAAGCAGATCGATGGCCATCAGGATTTCGGGGCTAATGAGTTGCCTGAGGTTTAGCAGCAGGAAGCACCATGGGCTGAAACGAATCTGGACCGTCCAATCTCATTGGGACAGGTGTCAAGCCTATCAGCATATCGCATATTGGGGTTTCAAGGAGTAGGCACCCCTCGTTTCATGCATTGTGAAACCCCAAACCCTGAATTCCCGATAGTTCTTAGGACTGGGCCCATGGTTCTGGTGCCTGGTCATAAGAGAACAGGCCTGGAGGAGGGGTGCTTGTGTTTGACATTCGGCCACTCGGGTCCCAAAGAACCAAAAATCCATTTCAGCCTTTCTTTTTGGAGGGACGTGTGGCGACCGTTATGCCCATCGCGACTTTGAAAGAGAAATATCTTGATCCTTTCTCATCTGCAAACCCTGAAACACCGAAAACACTCTAGTAGATAGGTGTAGGGTCACAGCCCATGGTCACCCTAGGGAGTAGAAGGGGCTATACTGGGAAGCCAAAGGCGTCAAATTGAGATTCAAAGAGAGGAAGCACTACATTCTTCGGGCATCGATTCGACGTGAAATCCCAGTAGCTACCAGGAATGAATGAAGAAAAGAGAGGGTGGTTGAGGCCTTGCCTCAATCATTAATTACAAGGTATGGAGGGTCTGGCAAGCGGTCTACTCAAGGGGGTCCTGTGTGCCCATTTTTCTAGAGAAGCCATGCTCGAGTCCTCGACTAGCCGAAGGAAGTCTGAACACGCTAGCTCGGGACTTAATGGCTCAGCTACTCCCCTTGTTGGATCCACGCACAGTTAAGATGGCATTTGTCATAGGCGCATGATCATCTAGTCTACATGTGCAGACTGTCAGAAGACATGCAGATGCAATGTTATTAATGCAGTATCTCATTTTCACTACTGTGTTTTGTTTTGAGTATATGTAGGTGTTTTCACCATTTTTGTAAGCATCGATGGTTGAGAAGATCTCCCTACTGTAATGTTTTGGAAGCTATCCTAGCTTTCAATTTATGCATCTGTATATGAGATTTCTTGTTTTATGACAGACAATTCTTCTTACTCCATCTAGTTTTCATCTTATGCTAAGAGAGTTCATGAACGACTGACTCGTGCGAATTATTGTAGTTCTGCTATGATAAATGATTTATTGTTGCATTATTGCATTCTCTGGCCTTGTGTTTGAATGTAAGATGATATTGCATTTGGACATCTTCTTCCTCAGTCTATTAGAAACCTGTTGTTTATAACAGACCTCTGCTTTTCTCTTGTGCAAGTCTTCCGCCTGTTCACCCTTTACTACAGCTCACTGTCTAAATTTTACACAAGACCTCACTTGCTCATGCATACCTGGCCTAGTTTCAGAGTTGGAACGCTATTGTTTTGAGTTTCCCACCATTCGATCACCGATCTATGAACAACCGTGACATAAAACTGATGGGTGTCGGGCTCTGCTACTGCTAGCAATCTAGGAGTGACTTCTGATGCCAACAGAACCACCATATACAATTATATATATAAGTTATAACAAACACCCAAAAAATGAGGCCCATGGGATCAACCCCGAGACCTCCCCCATTGTATACACATTAACTATAGCTCCGCCAACCAATAGGCCAAATGGCCCCATTAGTTACAATGCCCACAATTTTTATTTACAAATTGAAATTTGCAAGTGGACAGGGAGGAGGCGCATGACTGTACAACCAGACACAGTTTATGAGACATTTTTGAGGATTAGTTGCAGGTTGTATGACACATAAACCAAGAAAAAATGTCTCTTGGGCCTAGGAGTGCCAGATTCAAATTGAGGTGTGGAGACAATCATTTTTCGGTAATTCGATGCCAAAAATTCAATGGTGTTGTCTGTTTTCTGATCTGAGCAAAGCTTATGCATCTTCATTCCAGAATTAGGTATACTTATGTATTTTTCCAAATTCTTTTTTTGAGTTAATAAAAGGGCCTACACATGTGAGAGAAAGACCCATAGATGTAGTCCACTAGGGACAAACTCTATTATCAAGTTTTGTGTTCATATTCAATGCTTATGTCTCTTCATTATTGAGCTTTTCCTTCTTTAATGGTGCACATTAATTTATGTTGATTTAATACAATTCTTTATACATCACTTTGATGAAAAGATCTTGGATCATCCAATATCACTCATTACCCAATTTCTAAATCCTCATACATAAATGTCGATGCACATTTTTAATCTCATTACAAACAATATAATTAATGTCACTTCAATTCATAGAACATAGGACTAGACATTTGAAACGTATAACCATTGCAATATTGAAAATATTTCATTAATATAGATTCTTGCAACTATTGAATCAAGGTATGGATCTGATACCAATTGATTGTAGGACCACAACCTTCTTGATTTAGACAGACTCTAATGATAACAAGCTATGAAGATTACACATTGATGGAGAATATATACAGATTCTTAATCATAGGAATTCTTTCAATCACCTAAGTGTTGGGTATGTGTTATATTGTTTTCAAGGTTGGTACCATGTACTATACACTTATATGGGAGCCTCAAGGGGTACGGGGGGATGTGGGGCCCTCCTATAAAGAGGTTTGGGGTAAGTATCCTAAAACAATAATCGGGCAGTTTTTTGCATCTGTTTTTGGAAATGTTTCAACACATGGTTTTTGTCATTCGTTTTCTAATTCCCATTAAGGAATTAAGTTTGTTGAGTAATCCGCATCAATGGATTAGGGTTTTTCATGGTGTGATATCCTATATCTATATTGTATTGTAAACAATGAATAAGATGATGAATAAAATATTAGAGGTGTGACTCTAAACAAGTTGTGGTATTTTCCAATTTGGGTTTCGAGGGTAAAATATGTGCATGATTCCTATGTGCGCCATTGAATATTTTCTATTTTTATTAAGAATGTGTTTGTAGTAATTAATTGTGCAAGGTTAAAATATACATTCGTTATCAAAGTTTTTATTGTATTTAGGGGGATTTCTTTCTGGATAAGTGTTTGGATCTATTGAATTTTTGTAGCTTCAGGTAGGTATTCTCACATGCCCTAGGTTTTGGGAATGTGAGAATCGTGATGGACACCAAATCACACTTTTTGTTTAGTGAAAACCCCCTTGGATTTGAGTGGGGGATTCATCAGTTTGGTGATGGGATTTTTGGCTTTGTGTTGGGGATTGACACCCATAAGAAAGTCTAATTTGATGTCGACTTGAGGAGGGGATTCTATTATGACCCCTAAGGGTTGTATATAAAGAAGAGAGGTCACTATGGCATTTCATTGTGTAGAGAGTGTGTGGATACATGATGGAGCTGGCATAAGTGATTCTGCATTTGTCCCAAGTAGCATGATGATTTTATCAAAGGAGAATTATCCAATGGTGGAAAATCTATCCAGAGGAAGGATGCATGTACAAAGGAAGTCGAGTTTTCCATACATGTATGCAAGTTACGGGAAGTGATTCGTGTATGTATGCATGTCATATGAAGGTGAATCGTGTATGCATTCAGGGCACATGAATGTGAATTGTGTATGTATGTAGGTTGCAGGAGGGTGAATCACATATGTACTCAGGTTGCAGTATAGGAAAATATTGTATGTATGCAAGTCGCAAGAAGGTGAATAATGTATGTATGCAGGTTGCAAGAAGGTGAATCATGTATGTAGGAAGGTCGCAAGAAGGTGAATAAAATACATATTTATCAAGTTTTTGGTAGGATAAGGTCCATACAAGCTAACATCAACAAGTACATGTGAGATGAGAAGGATGTATAGGTGGCTTGTAGCATATTTGTGGGAAGAAAATATTTCCATGGATTTTATGAGGTTTAGTTTTTCTAATTTGTATGGTTATTGGAGGACAAGGTTTTCCTCGGGTTTTGGTGAAATTAGATTGGCTGAGAAGATGGGTTTTTTCCTCATATTTGGTGATATTTGTATTGGATAGTATGGTTGGCTTTTCCCTCATAATTTTTGAATTTGATAAGGTTACATAACATAAATATTGTGTCTCATATGTATTGATGATTCATCTCTGATATTTTGTGTTTTCACTACATATAATTTCAATCAATAATTTTCAGTGTAAAAATGTTCAGTGATAACAACTAGGGTTTTACTCTTATATCACTAGGAAGAAAATTTTTGATATGGAAATTATTCATGTAAAGTTTCATGTGAAAATTTACATGGCATGAGAGCTTACGATCTGAAGAGAAGGTGATAATCTTTGAGACACATAGTTGCCACATTTGGTTGAAGATTTATTGTTTATTTTATGATAGATCACATGTGACAACTCTAAGAGGGAGATGCGGAAGGGGTGATGAGTTAACTTTGAGAGGGAGACAAAGTGAATATTATAGATGGAAACAGACTAGATGTTCATTGGTTTGAGACATGGAGCATACCATCTAGGCAAGGAGTTATGAACTATTGTATCTCAGTGGTGTGGGAGGTTGGAAGTCCTGATGGATTGGCGGCGAGCCCGAATCACAGCTCTATGTTGTGTGGTATATTTCCAAACCTATGGATGGACTTCTAGTGGTGTTTCATAGTGAGTTGTGATGGGTGCATCTCAGGTGATTTGGAACAAATGATATAGCTTCGCATGGATGGAATTTTGATGAGATAGAGTCTTCATCAGGACAGAGAGTTGTAAGTCGAGGTATGACAATGTATGAGGTATTTGACCTAGGAGGATGAAGACACTTGCATATATGACTTTTGGAGGTCTAGAGTGGACTATACTGAGTGTCCAACTATAAATTGGGACTCATTTAGGTGAGGACAAAAGATTAGTCTTAGATTGCATATACATGGATAGTTTTTGGTGACTTGGATGATGGACTTGAGAATAAGTTCATTGGATGGTCATGACTTGGGGAATAATGATGCTTTCCTAGGAGGATTGCATGGTTCTTATGTAGTGGGAAACACTAACACATGAAAAGGGCATGTGATTTGTTTGTAAGCTTCATAGTGTAACTTAGGTATGTACAAGAAGCTTGGTAAGAGGACTAGACATGTAGTATATGGATATGGATCAGTGGTATTTTGAATGAAGTCAGGGGACCTGTTGTGAGTGGAAAATTTCCTATGGGTGCGATGAGTGTGTTCTTAGCCTTAGCGATTAAGGATTATAGATATGTATTTTTTTTCATAGATGGATAGTTGTTGTTTGTGCCTAGATGATCTAGCTTCATATTAGTAGTGGTTCTTAGATTTAGAGAGGGAAATGTATATAGGATGAGTGAACAACCTATGTGTGTTGTGACTGGTAGGAGAAGTGAAACAGATGAGGAGGAAGATGTAAATCTACCAGTGGTGAGGTAGGTAGCCCCACCAATAGTATAGGTTCATAAGGAGTACGTATCTCCACCATTGGTATAGGCTCAAAGGGAGACATATTTCTAACGGAGTCATCCCTCAAGATCCAGTGGGGAGGACCAACCTCCCATGGCTATGCATAGGATAGTGGACATAGAGTAGGTAGATCTGAAGGTTGGTAGAATCAAAGTGAGTCTGACTTCAGAGGGAGTAAGTGGATCCAGAGGGAGTTTGACTTCAAAAGAATTTAAGAGACTTAGAGGGATTCTCACTTCAGAGGGATTCAGGAGTCTCAAAGGGAGAGTCAAGAATTCAGATGGAGTTCCCCCTCAAGTTTAGTTGGGAGAGAGGAATATTCCAAGATTGATAGGAAGGTGTCATGGTATGAGGAGGCCATATATGAGGTTTAGAGGAAGGAGGCTTCTAGGAGTTGTGTTCCCTCCAAGGAGGATCCATTTGTTTCAGCAATTTTTCTATAGTCACAGAGGAGGCAGACAATCAAGAAGACAAGAGAGTAGGATTTTATTTAGTCACGGATAGATCATCCCTTAAGGGATATTAGATAATAGGAAAACATGACATGTTTCAGTGATAGAGGGAGGAGCCATTCAGGAGGATTAGAGTGCATCTATGGTAGAGGAGACAAATATACTTTTATGTGATAGACTATGGTGAAAACATTCCACTCGCTAAGAGGGAGCATTTATTTTTTATAGATTTGGGAAGCTATTATCATGTTCCCCAGGTGTTGGGCATGTGGGAATCATCATGGGATCCACATCTCACTTTTGATTTAGTGAAAAACCCCTTGGATTTCAGTGGGGGTTGCATGGGTTTGGTGATTGTTTTTGTGGGTTTGTGTTGGGGCTCCACACCCACAAGAAAGTCTAATTTGAGGTTGAATTGTGGAGGGGATTCTATGATGACCCCTAATGATTGTATATAAAGGAGAGAGGTCAATGTGACATTTTATTTTGTAGAGAGTGTGTGGAGACATGATGGAGCTAGAATTAGTGAGTCTTCACTTTTTCCAAGGAGCATGGTGATTTTAGCTGAGGGAAATTCTACAATGGTAGAAAATCTATCCTAGAAGAGAGGAAGGATGCACATGTGAACAAAGAAAAGTTTTCCATACATGTACAAAGGTCACAAGAAGGTGAATCAAGTATGTGTGCAGGTCACGAGAAGGTGAATCACCTATGTATGTAGGTCATAGGAAGGTGAATCGTGTATGTTTGTAGGTTGCAATAAGGTGAATTGCCTATGTATGTAGGTTTCAATACAAGTGAATCGCGTATGTATGTAAGTTGCAGGAAGGTGAATAATGTATGTACGTAGGTTGAAAGAAGGTGAATCATGTATGTACTCAAGTTGAAAGAAGGTGAATCATGTACATGCATACATCGTAAAAAGGTGAATTGTGTACATCCATACATAGTTTTTCTAGGAAACAACAAGTTCATACAGGATGATGTCTGCAAGTACAGATGATTGCAGTAGGCCATACCAGTGGTATGTCATAGATTTTTGGGTAGAAGATATTTACAAGGATTTTTTGAGCCTTGTTTTCTTTTATTTGTATGGTTATTGGACAAGAAGGTTGTCCTTAATTTTTGGTGAAATTGTATTGGCTGAGACGATGGGTTTTGTCCTCAGATTTCGAGATATTTGTATTAGTTGGGAGGGATGATTTTTCCCTCAAGATTTTTGAATTCGATAATGTTACATAAAAAAAAAATTGTGTCTCATATGTGTTGATTCATATCTAATCTTTTATGTTTTTGTTGCATATAATTTTAGTCAATAATTTTTAGTGTAAAATTGTTCAGTGATAACAGTTAGGGTTTTACTATTAGATCAATAGGAAGTAATTTTCCGATCTAAAAGATAGTCACATAGAGTTTCATGTGAAAATTGATAATCTAGATTATGTGATAAGCCTTGTTATAGTGGGAGATATGTGGTATTGATTATTTAGGTGAAAAGAAATGGCAAACAATTCAAAAATAGAGATCAATAAATTTAATGGGTAAAGTTTTGAGTTGTGGAAGCTCAATATGGAAGATATGTTGGTATAAAAAGATCAGTGGATCATTTTGGATCCAGGAACTGCACCTATAGGGACGTCAATAGAAGACTGGAACAATTTTGATCGGAAGGAGTAGAGCACAATATGGATTTTTGTTGTGTCTCTTAGATTCAATATTACTGAAAGTATTAGGGGAAGCTACAACCAAGGACTTATGGGATAATTTGGGGACATGATATCAGTCTAAGTCTCTAGTAAATAAATTATTCCCATGGAAGAAGTTGTATAACTTGAGGATGAAATATGGAGACTCAGTGATAGAGCATATGAATGCATTCAATATTGTGGTAAGTAAACTATTATCTACTGATAGTAATATTTCTAATGAAGAAAATTGTATTATTTTATTATTCTCTTTACCAGGCTCATGGGATAGTATGGTTGTGACCATAGGTAGTAATTCAACTACTTTAAGTTTTGATGATGTGGTCCTCATCCTTGTTTCCAGAGGAGATGAGGTGGGAAAAAATGGAAAACTAGAGCACAAATGCATTTTTTGCAAGAGGACGTCGAGGAAAGAAATAGATCTAAGTCCTCAAGTGGGAGATACAAATCTAAGCTAAGATCTAAATATCCTAGAAAGTTTGTAAAGGTATGTTGGAGATGTGGAAAAGAAGGGAACTACAAGAAGCAATGTATATCCAAAAGTGTTGAGAGAGGGAAGGGATCCAAAGATGCTCCTTCTACTGAAGAAAAAAAACACCTCGGAAGAAGGAGGGGATGTGTGCTTGGATTCTTCAAGAAGAAACATAGAGCATGAGGAATGACTAGTAGACTCAGGTGCATCCTTTCATATGACTCCTCAAAGGGATTGGTTTTTCGAATATGAAAGGTATGATGGAGGTGATTTTTTCCTAGGTGATGACTCGACAACCAAAATCATAGGAAAAGAAAAAGTCAAGTTGAATCTCATGGATGCAAGGATTAGAACAATCAATGGTGTTCTTCACATCCTAGGTTTGGACATAAATTTAATTTATCTAAGAAAAATGGACAATGCATGGGTAAAAACAGTGTTTGATAAAGACACCTACAGGATGGTTCAAGGAGAAATGGTGTTTCTAAAGGGAGTTTGGTTTGGAAATCTATATAAATTCTAGGGAAGAACTATTTTTTATGGTAATAATAGTTCCATTATTCATGAGATTGGATCTAAATAAGGAAAATTCCTATAGTATCTATAGAAAAGGCTATGTTGTGGCATAAAAGAATGGGGCATATCAAAGAGAAGGGATTTCGACTACTACATGGTAAAGGCATGGTTGAAAGTATCTCTAAATACTCTCTAGATTTTAATTTCTATGAACATTGTGTTTATGGGAAGAAGAATAGGATGAGGTTTTCCTCTAGTGCAACAAGGGTAGAGAGAATTTTACAATTGGTGCACAATGATGTGTTTGGACTTGTGCTAGTTCCATCACTTGGAAAATATATTTACTATTTCTCATTTATAGATTACTTCCCAAGGAATACTTGGATATAATTCCTCAGGAAGAAATATGAAGTCTTTGAAAGCTTTAAATATTTTAAGGCTCTTGTGGAGAACCAAACAAAGAAATGAATTAAGGTGATAAGGATGGATAATGGTGGAGAGTTATAAGGAAATGAATATGAAGAGTTCTATAAAAATTTTRRTATATAAAGGMTAAATACTACTCCATATACACCTCAACATAATGAAGTTGCAGAAAGGATGAAAATGACGTTGATGGAAAAAACAATGTGAATACTCAATGGTGCAGGATTAGGACAAGAATTCTAGGAAGAGGCAGTGGGTATTGCATGTTACCTGATCATTCGATCGCCCTCATGAGAACTATATGAAAAGACTCCATACAAGGTATGTATTGGTAAGAAACCCTCTCTCACATATCTCAGTCTATTTGTCTATGATGCCTATGTTCAGGTTCCGAAGGAAAACAAGAGTAAGCTAGATAAAAAGTTTGAAAAGTGTATCTTTATTATGTATAAAGATGGTCTGAAAGGTTATAAGATTTGGAACCCAAAAGATAAGAAGGTAGTGCGTAGCCAAGATGTGGTATTTGGAAAAATAAAATATGTTTTCAAATAGGAAGTCCTTCCAATGAAAGAAGAACTAGAGAAAATAGAGTTTTGATGAATCAGACTATACAGAATAAAATAAATCAGAAGTAGAAGATCCTCATACTCCATTATTGAGGAGATCGGTTTAGGAAAAAAGGAAACCCTGAAGGTATACTCCACCTGATTTCCATTAAAAAAATATTTTTCTATTACTAATGATTATCCTAGAACTATTAGGGAGGAAATGGATTCAAAGAATGGGAAAAGGCCATGGCTGAAGAAATGGAAAAAATAGACAAGAATGAGGCTTGGGATCTAGTGATTTTTCCAACTAGAATAATCTCATTCGTAGAAAATGGGTGTTTAAAAATAATTTGAATGCATAAGGAAAAGTGGAGAAATACAAAGCTCGATTAGTAGAAAAAGGGTATTCCCATGTAGAGGGAGTTGAATTTGCTAAAATGTTTTGTCTTGTTGAAAGATAACTTTTATTTGATTTCTTTTATCGGTTTCTGCTACATTTGATTTTGAAATAGAACATATGGATGTGAATATAAAATTCCTACATGGGGATCTGGAAGAATAAATCTACATGAAGAATCCATAAGGATTTGCCATGAAGGGGAAGAAAGAGGTAGTATGTAGGATGAAAAAGTCTTTGTACGGGTTAAAGCAATCACCAAGGATGTGGTATAAAAAATTTGATACTTATATGTTGGGACTTGACTTCACAAGGAGCAAAGAAGATCATTGTGTGTATTTCAAAATAGTTGGTGATAATCTTATTTATTTGGTATTTCATGTGGATGATATATTGTTGATAGGAAATGCCAAGTAAATTATCCAAGAAGTGACAACTTAGTTGTCCTCTAAATTTGACATGAAGGTTATTCGTGCTACAAATTTCATGTTGGGGATGGAAATTAAAAGAGATCAGGAAAACATGAAACTTTGGTTAAGTTAGAGGAAATGTGTTGAGACAATATTGAAGAGGTTTAATATGTAGGAATGTAAACTGGTCAAGGTTCCTATTCTTATAGGTGTAAAGTTATATATGGATTAGTTTCCCAAGACATAGGAAGAGGAAGAGGACACCCCTTGTGTTCCATATGCAATTGCATTTGGTATTTTGATGTATGCAATGATATGTGCTATTGAATTTTGTAGCTTCAGGAAGGTATTCTCACATGACCCTAGGTGTTGGGAATGTGGGAACCACATCGCACTTTTGGTTTTGTGAAAACCCCCTTGGATTTGAGTGGGGGATTCATGAGTTTGGTTATGGGATTTGTTTGTTTGTGTTAGGGATTCACACTCATAAGGAATGCCTAATTTGATGTTGAATTATGGAAGGGATTCTATGTTGACCCCTAAGGATTGTATATAAAGAAGATAGGTCATTGTGAAATTACATATTATGTCAAGTGTGTGGAGACATGATGAAGCTACAATAAGTGAGTCTGCACTTTTTCTAGGAGGATTTGTGATCTTGAGAAAGGGAAATTCTACAAGGTGGTGAATCTATCCTTAAAGAGAGAAGCGAAGAATATTGCACATGTGGAGAAAATTTTAAATACAATGCATTGTTTGTAGGAGGAAAAGGAACATATATATGTGGGTTGTAGAAGGATGAATAATGTATAGAGTATGCATGGATTGCAATGGAAAAAACATTGTATATATGTGGGTTGTTGGTAAGGTGAATCGCATATCTAATGTTTTTCCAAGGTACAGATCCATACAGAATGATAAGTGACGTCAGTAGGTCATACATGTCATCTACAACAAATTTGTGGGTAGAGAATTTTCCATAATATTATTGAGGTTTGGTTTTCTAATTTGTATAATCAATGGAGAACAAAGTTGCTCTCAGTTTTGGTGATTTTGGAGGAGAAGGTTGTCCTCAAATTTTGGTGATATTGTATCGGTTGGGAGGGTTGGATTTTCCCTCATGATTTTTTATGATAACAAGATAAAAGAACTAAAATTTTGTCTCATGTGTATTGATGATTCATCTGTAATATTTGTGTTTCCACTCCATATGTTTTCAGTCAATAATTTTAGTGTAAAGTTGTTCAGTGATATCATCTAGGGTTTTACAGTTAGATCACTAGGAAGTAATTTTCAGATATGAAATTAGTCACATAGAGTTGCATGTGAAAATTGATAGGTGTTATTGGAATACCAGTGGATCTAGATTCATATAAGCAGTGGCTCTTGGAGTTAGAGAGGGCCAATTTATGTGTGTTGTGACCAGAAGGAGTAGAGAGATGGATGTGGATGAGAAGGTGGCTCTACTAGTGGTGAGATAGGTGGCCCCACCAATAACATAGTTATAGAGGGAGAAGATAGGTCCACCAGTAGTTCTATCTCAGAAGGAGCCATAATCTGTATGGATTTAACCCCCAAGATATAGTAGGGAGGAGCATCTTCCCATGAGATTTTAGAGGAGAATAGAATCAACATAGGATAATGAACATGGAGCAAGTAGATCCAGAGGTTGTGTAGACTCAAATCGAGTTTGAATTTGGAGGGAGTCAAGGGGAGCAGAGGGAGTCAAGGGGATTAGAAGGAGAGTTGGTCACTTAGTGGGATCCAAACTTCAGGTCTATATGGGAGAGATTCATCTTCCATAACTATCAGATAGGTATCATTGATTGAGATGATCAGACAAAAGGGTTCAGAGGCAGGAGGCTTTTATGAGAAGGATGTCTTCTAGGATGGGATCATTCTAGAAAACAATATTTTCTTCAATGACTGAGGATGCATCTAGTCAGGAGGACCAGAGAGAATTATTTTCTTCAGTGATAGAGGGAGTACCCAATCAGATCAATTGGAGAGTAGTTGTGGTAGAAGATCCAAGATGGGAAACAAGGATACTTCTAGGTGATGATTGAAGATGAAATTCCTCCCTCTCTAAGAGGTAGTGTTGATGCATCTATAGCAT
>ML778404.1:1166377-1177616 GCA_009831015.1 Picea engelmannii
CATAGGAGAATTCCATAATCTTGTTGAGGTTTAGTTTTCTGATTTGTACAATCATTGGAGAACAAGGTTGTTTTTAGTTTTGGTGATTTTGGAGGACAAGGTTGTCCTCATATTTTGGTGATATTGTATTGGATGGGAGGGTTTTTTTTGCTTCAGGATTTATGATGATAACAAGATTACATAAATGAAATTGTACATCATGTGTATTGATGATGCATCTATGATGTTTGTGATTTTGATTCATATGTTTTTAGTCAATAATTTCATTGTAACGTTGTACAGTGATAATATCTAGGATTTTACTTTTCGATCACTGAGAAGCAGCTTTCAGATATTAAATTAGTCACATATATTTGCAAGTGAAAATTGACATGGTATTAGATCTTGGGATCCAAAGAGAATGGGATCATCTTCTAGAAATAATTTTGGATACAAAAATAGTGTAGTTTTTTCTTGTTCTTGTTCTTATTCTGGGCAGGTCATAGGTGATAGCTCTCAGAGGGAGCGAAAATGAAGGTTGTAGGTCGCAACATGTTAGATCGTTTCTGGTTTGACAAATGGAGAAGACTATCTAGGAGAGAAGTTGTGGACTATTGCAGCTCAGTGGTGTGGTGTGTTGGGAGTTCTGGTGGATTGGCAGAGAGCCCAGATCACAACACTATGCTGTGTGGAAGATTTCCAACCCTGTGGATGGACTTCCGATGAATTTTCATGGTAATTTATGATGGGTGTAGCTTAGGTTCTTTACCATGGAATAGATGGCTTCAAACATTTGGAAATTTGATGAGGTAGAGTCTTCATCAGGCTGAAGTGTTTTACATTTTCTAGCTACGACAATGCATGAGGTATTATTTGACCCTGGAGGATGAGGACACTTTAGAGATGATATGCAAAGGTATAGATTGGACTATACTGAGTGTCTATCCATAACTCGAGACTACTCAGAGATGAGGAAACATGATTAGTTACAGTGTGTGGAGATATAAAGAGTTTGGTGACTTGAATCGTGGACTTGAGAGAATGTTCATTGGATGGTCATGACTTGAGGAAGAATGATGCTTGCCTTGGAGTATTGCATGGTTTTTATCTAGTGGGATGAATTGACACATGATAAAAACATATGATTTCTTTTTGATATTCATAGTTTTTTACTCAGGTAAGTACAAGGGTCTTAGTAGGAGGACCAATAATGAAATATGGGAATCTAGAGTAGTGGTATTCTAGATGGAGTCAAGGGATGTGTTGTGAGTCAAAAATATGTCATGGGTTACAAGATTTTCTTATTCACCTCATGGATTGAAGAGTAGGGCTATGCAATTTTTTTCTAGGATGGACAAGTGTTATTAGATGCTGAGAGGGTCTAGCTTCATAGCAGTAGTGGTTAGTGGATTTAAAGAGGGTTAGTCTATGCATGATGTGACCAATAAGATTAAAGAGATATATCAGGAGGAGCAGGTAGCTCCACTACTGGTCAAGAAGGTGGCCCCACCAGAAGCATAGCTATAAAGGGAGAATATAGCTCCTCTGTTAAATTATGAGCTTGATTTCTTATGCAGATTAATTCTTTTATTTTCTTCAATACTTTGATTCTAGCTTAATACACTTCAAAATTTTCAAATCATAATTGAATAGAAATAATTATGTAGATAAGTAAACATTCATATGAACAACACATATACCCTGGGGAAACCCTGTACAGGGAGAAAAACCCTAGCAAACAATATTCCTTTATTGCATTAATAATGTAATATCTCTTACAAATATCCACCATGAATGTACTTCTCTCAAAGAGATTTCCAGAATGACTTTGATATGACAAGGACTTACAAGACCTTGTTCAAATACACCTTTGATATGTTGTCACTTTATCACTGATGTGCTCCTCTATTACTTCACCCTCAACCTGCAAATGAAAACTCTGATTCAAAATTGTGTTGGAAAACTGTGTTGAGGAGAGGGTTCGACCTCTTCTTATATAGGCTAAAGAGGGGAAGAGGATAAGCTCGAAATAGTAACTTTATTGCATGCATTAGTCATAACTCAACTTCATACTTTAGTTCAAACTTAGAACTAGACTTGAGATTGGTTACAACTCAACATTACGCTTTCGTTCAAACTTTAGAACTAGACTTGAGATTGGTTACAACTCAGCATTACACTTTAGTTCAAACTTAGAACTAGACTTGAGACTCACATGCTTTAGTTCAAACTTAGAACTAGAATTAAGACTTTAGTTGCAACTCAACATTAAACTTTAGTTCTAATATAGAACTAGACTCAAGACTTTAGTAGCAACTCAACATTACACTTTAGTTCTAGACTCAAGACTTTAGTTGCAACTCAACATTACTAAAAATAGAACTAGACTCAAGACTTTAGTTGCAACTCAACATTACACTTTAGTTCTAACATAGAACTAGACCCAATACTTTAGTTACAACTATTGACAAGGCAATTCAAAGTTCTCTTAATGGTGGATACTGTTTACACGTGCCAATGCACTAGATCAATACAATTACATCATTTTCAATATTAGGAATATCATTTGTTTCTAGCTCATAGGAATTTTACATTCAACCTAACTTTTTCTAGGTAACTTGACTTTTTCTCATGGCTCACAAGGTTTGACTAGTCTCACATAGGTTCTATGTTCACCCTAACTTTTCCACTAGTCTGTTTATGCTCACAGAGGTTGTATGTCCCCCCTGACGTTTGCACTAGACTGTCTATGATCACAGAGGTTGTATGTTCCCCCTGATTTTTGCATTAGAATCATATAGCATCTCATTTGTCTTGACTTTTTTTTTTACTCAAAGACATTGTTTGTTCCCCCTAGCTTTTGTCATTATCTGACAAGACTGGTTGATTCTCCAAATCTCCCTGGCTAGCCTCAGGGTGGCCCATATGGCCTCTCATTGGAGAATGATTGTCGATGCTCCCAAATTTAACACTCCCTCATAGTGAGGGAGTCATTCTCATCCACACTAAGCTTGTCTCTGAGTTGCACAAACTATCTCGAGGTCATAGGCTTGGTCAGGATATTAGCTACCTGCTCACTCATGGCTATGTACTGTAACTTTACAGTTTTTCTTTGGACCAAGTCTCAGATGTAGTGGTACCTCATGTCAATATGTTTTGACCTGTCATGAAATATCGAGTTCTATGTTAATTTTATACAACTTTGATTATCACAGTGAACCACAGTCGTCTCGATCTTGTCACCAAACAACCCAGAAACCAATTTTCTGAGCCATACTGCTTCGTTTCTAGCATCACTTGTTGTAATGTACTCATCCTTTGTTGTACTCTATACAATGGATCCCTACTTTCAGCTTGACCAAGACATCTTAGTGGATCCTAAACTGAAGCAGTATCCATAAGTACTCTTTCGATCCAATGGGCTTCCTGCCCAGTCATGGATTGGCCACCCAGTGTATCTGTCTTGGTTCAATCATGAACTGACTCATTGCAATCACTGCATAGCATATATCTGGCCTAGTGTGGATCATGTACATCAATGATCCAATCAACTGCCTATACATGGTGGGATCCACCAAATCTGAACCTGTATCAGAATCATGCAGCTTCTTCAGGTTGGTAACCATCGAAGTAGACATTGATTTGAAATCCATCATACCAAACCTCTTTAGTACATCCACTGTGTATTTTCCTTGTGCTAGAAATATCTCACCCTGTCTTTGCCACACTTCTAATCCTAGGAAGTAATGCATCAAGCCTAATTCTTTCATCTTGAATTCTTAGGTTAGCTCCCTCTTACACCAGGCTATTAGCCCTTCATTTCCTATTAGAATGAGATCATCAACATACATGATTAGTATAAAAGGTTGGTTACCTCTTACCCTGAAGTATAGATTTTTATCAACATCACTTTCTTGACAGCCCAGGCTTTAAATAAATCCATCAATCTTGTCACACCAAACTATGGGATCCTACTTAAGACCATACAAGGCCTTCCTTAGCTTGCATACATGAGTGCCTTTGTTATGTAGTATAAAACCATCTGGTTGTTCCAAAAATACCTCATGTTCAATATTTCCATTTAAGAATGTTGTTTTTACATCCATTTGATGTAGTTTCCAACCAAGTACGGAAGCTAAAGAAATAATAGATCGAATGGAGGTATACCTGGCTACACGAGAAAAAGTCTCTTTGTAGTCAATTCCTTCTTTCTAAGTGAAGCCTCTAGCTACAAATATTTCTTTGAAATTTTCCACACTTCCACCGGCTGCATGTTTGATCTTATAGATCGATTTGGAAGAAACCACTTATTTATGTTTTGGCCTTCACACAATGTCCCAAACATTGTTCTTTATAATAGATCTGTATTACTCAAGCATGGCATCCATCCATACCTGTAATTTATCTTTTTCTTCAAATGAAGAAGGTTTGGCATCACTAATGTTGCTCATCATTGCAACATAGCCTCCAAACCTATGAGGCCTCTTCCTTTCCCTGAAAGTTCTTTTGGGAGCATCTATCCTTTCTGCTTCCTACACTATTTATTTAAGTCACCCTGGCTTCCTTTTGGCTAGAGGTTCTTCAAGAGTTATTTATAACACTTCAGTGGGTTCTAGGGTCTCATTACATGGCCCTTCACGAGGTTCTTTCCTCTAATCATCTGACTCTTCATTTTTAGAAGAGGGTGAAGTTGTCCAAACTACTTCTAAATCCTGTTGAAGCTCTCTGGATTTCTTAAATGTGGCTTCCTCATGGAAAGTCACATCTCTTCTTACCTCTATTTTCCTTTGACTTGGTACATAAATCCTGTAAGCTTTGGAGTTCTCATTGTACCCCACAAAAACCCCTTTCTTTTCTTCGGGTTCCATCTTTGTCCTCTTTTCCTTAGGGACGTGAATATACAAAGGACATCCAAATATCCTTAGATGCCCTACTTTAGGTTTGATCCATGAGAATACTTCTTCAAAGCCTATTCCTTCAAAATATCTTGTGGACACCTATTCTGAATATACATGACAGTGGAGGTAGCATCTGCCCATAAAGAATTTGGTAGATCCTAGTCAAACATTATTGCTTTCATTGCCTCACAAATAGTCTCGGTTTTCCTCTCAGCAACACCATTTTGCTGAGGGTTATATGGCACGGTCAACTATCTCTTGATTCCTGCTGACTTACATAAATCCTCAAAATGAAGAGATTCAAACTCTCCTCCATTGTATGTTCTAAGGATTCTGATGTGTTTCCTTGTCTACTTTTCAATAAAGGCTTTATACTCTTTGAATTTATAAAATGTGTCACCTTTAGCTTTAATAAAATATATCCAACATTTTCTTGAATAATCATCAATAAAAATGACATAATACAAACAATCACTGAGTGAGGGAGATGACATAGGACCACATACATCAGAATGAACCAGATCAAAGATGCCCTGAGCTCTGTTGTCACTACTAGGAAATGCTTTCTTTATATTTTTACCTAGCATGCATCCCTTACAAATTTCATTTTTACTAAGAGAAATAGAGGGCATGCCAGATACCATGTTCTGTAGATCTGGAAGAGATATTTAATGAATATGTCCAAGTCTTCGGTGCCACAACTCCCTGGAGCTAGTCACATCATCAGCCAGTGCCTGAAATGACTGTCCTGACACAATGTATTGTCCTCCACTGTGAGTTCCAATTGGTTTTGTTGTACTTAAGTGGATACCTTTAGTCCATAGTAGTGCCTTCATGTCCTTGAAGATCACCCAATATCCCTTGTCCTTAAGGGTTACAACTGATAGTAGATTCTTCTTGAGCCCTGGAATGTATAATAATTCACCAAAATGAAGTTTAGCCCTGTTAGCACTCTGTAAATTTCCTAGAGGTTGACAACAAAAAGAAATCCACAAAATGTAACTTTATCTAGCCACTTTTGAAGTTGCGATCTATCTCTTCCAACTTCACAGAGGGATCTCTCTATATGCTTTAGCTATGTTTCAAATTTTAAATATTAGGCTAGGTAAATGAATAGGTCGGTTTTTGTTGTTATAATGTTTGTCGAGTTGGTTGAGACAGTCTACACGTCCATTGGGCTATGGGGTCTGTGTTTTAAATAAAATGTGAAATCTGAACCAGAAATGCAAAGGGAAAATTTTCACAGGGCGAGATAATATAATCAATGGATTCTTTAGTAGCATAAATGATGAATAGCAGAAAAGATGAGAAAGATAATTTCAACAAAGAAGAAGTTAAGAATTTCTTTATTGAAAACACCAGAAGAAAAAACACTAAAATATTTCGAGTCAGAAACAGGGTATACAAGATAAATCTTGCAACGTTCGTTACTTATAAAGATTAGATCCAGAAAACAATATGATAACAAAGCGAGAACAACATTCAACTTAGAGAGAAAAACATCACCAGTGAATACACGCAATAATCCTATAAAAGTGCCTCCTTTTTATTAATGGAAGATCTCTTAAAAAATATTACAGTCTGATAGCATCAGGGTGTGAAGATCAACAACCATCAATACTTCGAAAGGTGAAGTATTTATCACTCAAATTACAAACGATCCCGTCATTAATGACCAGGACATGCTAAATCTATTTTAACCCTAACTAACTTAACAAATTTCCTAAATATAGGAACTACTTGATGATGTGGTCTAACTGCACACTGATTTCTGGGTGGACCGTTGATGAAGCATCTGCATGACCTCATCTGAATGGAAAAATGACTAGACTGGGACAACTCATCTGCTACTCGATCAGATCACAGAGTTCCTCCCATCGGAGATGACTGGGCATGTTGACTTTGACTAGCCTTCAATACACTTCATTCATTTTTGTGTACTTGGCAAAGGTAGGTTTGGTGAGGAAGATTTATCGAATCTCGTGTTGGATACTGTTTTCCAACTAAAGGGAATCTATGAATGTCTTTCTAGTGATGCTCCCTTGAATTCTTGCAAACTTTGAACTATCCTTAGTGAAATAAGCCAATCTCTTCTTGTAGTCTGGGAGTGTCATCAATTTATCATTGATTACCTTCAGACTAGGAAGACCTTTCTTCTGGAGAGCCTCAATCTTACTGAAGAATCTTTGTACCCCTAGGTCCATGGTATGAACCTTTTCTTCCAGCTGAAGCATTAATCCTCTCTTGGTCAAAACTCTTTTGACTTCAAGGATGGTCTCCATTCTGTCTTCATTTTTCATCTCTTCCAGTTCTTCCCTGGTCTTAGAATTTAAGAACTTGATGATATCGTTCGCCTGTGTAGGCATTTCTCCCAATTCTGATCTAATCTTCTTGATGGCCTGTTTGCTTCTCTATACCAATTCATTCTACCCAAACATGATCTGTATCATGGGTCATATCTCGTTCATGGACTTGGTGATGTATGTCCATATACTTTCTTTAACCTCAGCCAAAGTCTTTCCTGCCACTGTTTATTTCCAGAGCTGCTATAACTCTTGTTTGAGTTGATCTTTCACCTACTTTTCCTTGGAGAGGCTGGTTTGAAAGGAAGATTTGAGTTCCTGAAGGTTCTCAATCTCCTTTCTTAGCCTGCTGATCTCTGTTTCCTGCAGGTTCATCTTTTCCATAGACTTAGCCAGGTCAGTTGTCTTCTCCAAGGATGTCAATAGAGTCGCAGATGGAACTTTTGTCACTGATGCTGCTCACTCTCAAGATCAGAATGGAATTCAATGGAATGACTTCCATTGGCTTCAGTTTCTCTTTCTCTTTTACTAGCTTCTCCATCTCAACTTCCATCTCCTTTAGCTGTGCATTTTGCTCCATGAGTAGCTTAAGCATTTCATCTTTCTCTCCTTCATTCTCTGCTATCTGCTTCACCTACGAATCCTCTGTGGATGGGAGATTCAGTTGTTTCCTCAAGGAGGCTATGTCAGCATTCTTCTTCTTTATCATTTCCTCGGCTACTTTCACATTCGAAGGATCCTAACCGATCTTGAGGACCAGCTCCTCCAAAGTATTGATCCTATTGTCCTTGGAAAAGGACGATATCTTCTCCAACTTGAGTTGTGTTTGAACACTGTTCAGGGACACTTGCAGTTTGGACGCAGTAGTGGAAGCATGCGCCAGTGTGTAAAATACCATTTCCCTCGTCTGCTTGTGGAGATACATCTGATTGGTCAGATGCATGTCCTTCGTTTGGAATTCAAAGGTGGACCTCTTGTATTCAGTGATCACCTTTGGATCTGGTACCTGTGCCTGGAGGAATTCCATATGAATTCTTCTCTTCTCGGTGTCGAATGTCGATAGCAACCTATGTTGCGTAGTCGACGTTTGCTTCCAGAACTGGGTGCAAGTGCTGCTGGTCAGGGTCTAGTTCCTTTTCTTGATCAGCTCGTACTTTTCAAAGATACTCAGCTTCAATCCCACCTTGCCTGGCTGGGTGGTCAATGGAGAATCTATAGATTTCTCTGACACTACTGAGGTTATGACCTTATGGAGGCTCGAACCAAAGGGCTGCCTATAACCCTTGATCATTGTTGTAGAGAGGGCTTCTTTTTATCCAGTCGGGCCAGGAACTAGCATAGTCTTAGGCCTCTTAGTATGCAGCTAGAACTCTTTAGACGATACCTCCATGATAGGCAGAGATAAATCTTGCCAAGGCCTTTTCTCCTTCGGGACTTGTGGCATGGTTGTTTGAGATACAGTGGCCTAGGGATCCTACTGTTGTACTTTGACCAATGTGTTAGGCTCCCAGGCTGTCTGATTTGTGAACTTCTCAACTTCAGGCCTGGAATCATGAACATATGGGATGTTTTTGTTCTTCACCCTCATCTCTGAGATGATCCCCCATGGATCGTAATGCCATGGGAAGCTCATGGAGAGCTTCATTTCCCTCAACATCATGTCTTCTTATTCCCCAGTGCCACGATTGTTGCAAATGAAGGAGCCAATCTGCCCCTTAATTCTAAGCTACTTCTTTTTCTTGAGTGACACAAAATGGATATCATCGGAATTTATTATCTGCCTTATGTATTCCAAAGAAAAATTTCTGACAGGAAGATACTTGGGTAGCTTATACGGTGCCAAATCGCACCTGTATACTCTAATCTCGGTGTAATCTAGATACAAATACCAGTCCCCCGTCTTTGTGTTATCCGAGAGATGCAGGATCCTTTGAACTTCATCATTTATCCGAGGCTCGGGTTTACCACCTAGCATACTTACCACAGGGTGGTAGAACTGATCAATGAACTCCTTGAAGATGAACTCTATGGAGTTGTGCTTGAGCAAGGAGGTCCATGTTGTCATTGCCTGGGGTCTACCATCTCCATCCATCTTCTGCATGGAAAACATGAATTTTTCTGCTTGGAAGAAGACAAACAAGTACGTCAGTATGGAAGAATATATGAACATGCCTTCCATGGTGAAATTCATGAACTTTTCATAAATATTGTCTGCCAGAAAAGTGCTAAAATCAAGCTGGGTGGTGGGCTTTTCATCGGTAGAGAAAATGGATAGAAAACCCAGAATGGGTTCATCTACCCACTGATCGGAATAGTATCCTAACAAGGCACAAAGGGATGAAATGATCTAGTTTCCTTTAGTCCAGAACATGGAGGAAGGATATGGAGTATTTTTGGAGGGGAATTGAGCAGATGGGGGAAGGAAAAGCTCAAATATTTCAGCTCTTTGGGGGAAGGTCATTTTCTGGTACAACTCTGTAAGAATTTCCAGGTTGAAGGGTGACACAGGGTCGGCTTGGGGAATTTCCATCATTTGGTCAATAGATTTGGGTGTGACAAGGAAAATAATCTCTCCAGACGAGGAGATGATGGCTCTTTGCTTGGGAATGTAGTGAGCTTGGCACTTGAGGGAAAACTATGGAAAAGGATGAATTTGAGGGAAGTGGTAAAGGGGTAAATTGGACTCCCAGAGTCTGATTTCATCACTCTGGTCCAGGAAGACTTCCTTGAGCCATGATTGAAGGTCTACGAAATCAAAATCGCACTTTGTATCTACAATTAATTGGTCTTTGGTGACCAGTGGGATTCTGTCAAGGTCGACAGGAGGCGGGAGGAAAGGATTCTCCTCTCTTTCTACTAGTTTGGACTTTGGCATCATTACTGCAATAGTACCTGCAAGAAAAATAATGTTAGCGGGGTGGCTATTGGTGGGGGAAACTGATTGTAATGGAGGAGAAGACGGGGTAAATCTTTGTAGTGTGATGAATGAGTAAATGGTGAAAATAGGAAGACAAGGGTATTTTTGAGTAAATGGGTGTCCGTTGGGTGCGGGAGATAGGTCGGTTGGGTAATGGATATGTCATCTAGTAATAAATGGCCAATGGATCACTTAGAGTGTGAGATGGCGGGTGATGATGACTGAAGGATATGGACAGGTGACGTGGTGGCTATCGATTGGGGTAAAGGTCAAAGTGAGGGGGATTTCTACAAGCGAGAAGGGGGGGAAGGACTGACAACAGTTATGGGACATGACTATTTCAGGAAAGCTGGGTGGTGAAGTCCAGAGGTGATGATGGTATGTCAGACAGCAGGAGACAATGGGATGACGGTACATTAGATTGTTTCCACATATAAAGAGGGGCCCTCTAGAGGAAAGATACCATTTCGGACACCCCCCCTTAGTTAAAAGAAGATTAGTCAGGGGGGTCTGAAATACATTTTGGGTCATTGATCTACGCACCTTCTCCTGAGCTATAGATCTATGCACTCTATTTATGACACATTCCGGACCGCCCCCCCCTCCATTAAAGGCGGAACAGATGGGGGGGTCCAAAATCCAATACTGATCGTAGATTTGAGCGCTTGATCTTGATTCGTCCAGATGTGCGTGGGTCTTATCAGCGATTCCAGACCGCGCCCCCCCCCCAGTTAAAGATAGAACAGTCGGGGGGGTCCGGAAATACCTGTCCACCGTATATTTTATTGTGATCATCTGGACCATTGATACATGATCGAAGCATAATTGAGGGCGCGAAAACATACATGCACCTAGAAAACTTAGGATAAGTGTTTTTTCATGGGTTTTCTTCAAGACTTTCATGTCTACACCACCAAGGGGTTAGTCGAACAACATTTTAGATATCAAAATCATGGTGCAACATTGATCATCAAACTGGTTCTTATTGAAGATAAAGCAATAAAGCCACTAGCCTATTTTCCAACCTAGCTTCCTACGACAATTAACCCAGATTAGACTGTTGGGTTAAGAATTTACTCTACCCTAGGGCTATCTGACCAAGATTAGACAGTCTGACTAGATTTATTCACTAATCTAACCTA
>ML778404.1:1177627-1194415 GCA_009831015.1 Picea engelmannii
TAAGATTAAATTGTTTAGCCAAACTCATTCACTAATCCTATCAACATCAATTTAAAAAGAACTTGGCCATGCTTGAAAGGTATGGACCAAGTTACTATTATTGCATGGGGCTTTTATTGCAATTCTTTTATGCCCTCTTTTCTTTTCTTTTTCTTTTTTCTTTCCTTTCTTTTTCTTTTCTTTTCTTTTTATTTTTTTCTTTCTTTTCTTTTTTCTTATTATTTGCAGAATGAAAAATCATTTGTCAACAAAAAACACTAGAGACAAATAATATCCCAGTGACTAGTTGAACCTATAACTTATAGGATTATAACATCGGCTCCACTTGGGAATGGTACTTTCCATGTGAAGTGCCAAGAATCCTGGTCCTGGTCATTCTGAGAATTTTTGCCTAGTAGCCTTTGTTGGTTTTATTCTCAAAAATTAGAAGAACAGTGGTCAGCGGCTTAGGGCCTTCTCTTCGGGCTTCAACCAACTGACTAATGTTCTTTGCTCAGAAAATGCAGGCGAAAAATAAAAATGGTATGTACAATGGTGAGTGGAAAACTCAAGTCTCTACTGAGGTGGCACGTAATGCTTCAACATTCTGCCATTTACAGGTCCTCCTGGAAGATCTGTCCCATCAATGTTGTTTAGAAAGAAAGCGTCGTTCCCCCTGAATGCTTGAATCATGTATGGTCCTCTCCACAGATTGTCAAATTTTCCATTCTTTCCCTTGTCTTCATTTCTGGCGTCCCATCTCATCACCAAATATCTGAGCTCAAAATCATCTTCCTTGGTTCTTTTTTCAAAAATATTCTTGATGCTTTCTTGGATTACCTGAGTCTTGTTGAAAACGTCTTCCCTATATTGTTGCAACTGGATCATCTGGTTGATCCTTCTCCGTGAATCATTTGGCTCGGCTTGTACCTCTTGAAGAAACTTCATGACAGGGACTCCTAAGGAAGTGGGGAAAACTGGTTCAGTGCCATAGACCAACTGGTATGGTGACATGCCAATTGACCACTTGGTGGTCAATCTATCAGCCCATAAGGAAAAAACCAACTTGTTATGCCATGATTTCTTGTTTTCCTACAACGTTTTCTTGATGACGTTTGCCAAGGTTTTGTTTGAATATTCTGCCAGCCCATTCCCCTATGGGTAGTAAGTCGTGGAATGTCCCAAACCAATGTGATACTAGTTGCAAAAATCTATGAGTTTCTTTGACCGAAAAGCAGTTGCATTATTGGTTATAATCTTTCTAGGATATCCAAAGAAAGACAAGATATTATTTTCAAGGAATTTGATAATAACAACGTCAGTGGCTTGCCTACTTGGTACTACTTCAATCCATTTGGTAAAATAATCTATGGCAGTGAGAATCCACCTGTGCTAGCCTGAAGAAGGGGGGTGTATTTCTCCAATGAAGTCCAATCCCCATTGCTGGAAAGGGGCTTCAATTGAGATCGGTTTCAGAGGTAAAGGGAGGAGTTTCCTTTTTCCGTCAAACAACTGACATTGATGACATGCCATCACTATACGATGTACATCAACGAATAGGATGGGCCAATAGAATCCATCTCTGAGGATTTTTTTGGCTGTGACTTTCCAGTTCAGATGGCCACCCCATTCTCTTGCATGAAATTCTTGTAACACTTTTTCAGCTTCATCTTTCAATAAACAATTTAATAGAATACCTCCAGGATCTTTCCAATACAGATTGCCTTCTAGAATACAAAATTTTAAGGCTTTCAACTTCAAAAATCTAGCTTTACTCTTAGTCAAACCAGGGGGAGCTTGTAAATTTTGCAAAACGAATATAAGGTCTGCATACCATGGAGAGTTGAGAAATACCTCTCTCATGCTTGGAGTTGCCATCTCTCCCTGTTCATCTGCTGCAGCTAAAAAATTAATGTCAAGAGCATGGAAATTAGATTCAGCCATTAATTTAGCAAGGCCTTGACCTTTGATTAGTTTCGTAGACTTAATCTCTATGTCATATTCTAAAATGATAGCAATCCATTTTCCCCTTCTTCCATCTGGATTGTCCTGGGTCAAAATGTCTTTTACTACCGAATTCAGAACTTATGCAATGGCATGGGAATGGAGAATGTAGACCCTAAAATCTTTTATAGATTTTACCAAGGCAAAAGCTTGTTTCTCCATTATCTTGTAATTCAGAGCAGCGTCTCTTAATGCTTTATTAAAGAAAGATATGGGTTGCTCATACCCTTCGTGGTTCTTTTGTAGTAATACCGCTGTTATAGTATGTTCAGAAGCGAAAGAAAAAAGATAGAAATCCTTAGTACAATTAGGACTGATCAGGACAAGGGCCTCTGTGAGTGCTCATTTGACTTGTTCGAAAGATTGTTTGGACTCAGAGTCCCATTTTATTTTCACATCCTTTTTTAGCATATTTGTAATGTTTCTAAGGAGATTTACCAGATTGGGAATGAATCTTCATAGAAAGTTTATTCTCTCGATAAAAGACTCTAATTCTTTGATGTTTATTAGGTGTTCTAATTTTTGTATGGCCTCAATTCTACTAGGATATATTTTGATTTCATCCTTGGATATGATATGTCTTAGCAGTTTTCCTTCCTCTAGTCCTAAAAGGATCTTCTTAGGATTTAAAGAAATCCCAAATCTTCTACATTTCTCAAAGAGTCGTCTGAGGTGTCGTAGGTGTTTGTCGTCAGATCGGGAAAACACAATTACATCATCCAAATAGACGACAATGAACTTACCCAATTCTTCCATAAAGGCGATATCCATCACTCTCTAGGAAGTGGCTCGAGTGTTCATCAAACCAAAAGGCATTTTCACATACATGAAAGTGCCCCATGGTGTGGTGAAAGCTATTTTTTCTTGGTCATCCGGGTGAACTAGGACCTAATTATAACCCGAGAACCCATCCAATAAAGAGATTCAACTGGATCCGACCAACCTTTGTAGGATATGGTCCATTTTGGGCAAGGGGTAGTTGTCCTCCAGGGAGACCTTATTTAGATTTTAGAAATCTATGCAAAGCCTGATCTCCCCAGATTTCTTACATGTAGGGACCAAATTAGAGACCCATTTGGAAAAACACAGCGGGACTATGATATTGGCGTCATACATTTTTTTTATTTCCTTTTCTATTAGAGGGAGTAACTTGGGATTTATCCTCCTAAGTTTTTGTATGAACAGTTTTTGGTCTTCTTTTATTGGAATCCTGTGTTGCATGATGTTGGTATCATAAGCTTTCAAATCCTCATAACCCCAGGCAAAGACATCTGAATATTCTTTGAACAACTCAATGTGTTTGAGTTTTTTCTCAGGGGGTAATGATTTAGACAATTTGACTATCCTGGGTTTCTCTTCGGTCCCTATATTACAGTCTTCCACCTCTTTTCCATTGGCTTCAATTTTCGATTCTCTGGCTACATCGTTAAAATCAAACAAGTCCTTTAAAGGAACTAGACCCCTAGGCAAAACATTACTTTTCAAATGTAAAATATTAGCATCCATCTCGTCATCACCTAATTCTCCTGAATCTATGCTATTTACACTATCAATTTCAAAATCAGATCTATTTACATTTTCATCCTCGTTCTCTAAATCTATATTTGTACATTCAAAATCATTTTTACACTGCAAGAAGTCTTCGATTTGATCATCATTACCAAAAAATTTCCATTACCTGATATTGTCGGGAACGGTTGGTCTGCATTTCACCTCTACCTTGTATGGGCGAGTCGAGAAGAAAGGAATCTTACATGTGGCTGTTGACGTAGCGAATCCATCCGCCAAAATGTTTTGTCCCCTCAGCATTACCTGCAAGTCAACTTCAGTGAAACATCTAAGATCATCAAGAATAACATTCCTATAAGCTCTAAGACGTGGGTGTTTCGTAGCATACTCACCTTTGATTTGCTTAATTGTCAACTTAGAATCACCTCTTACCATAATCTGTTTAGCACCAACTCTTTTCAAAAGCTTCAGACCGAGCATCAAGGATTCATATTCGGCAATATTGTTAGTGCATTGGAAATTTAATTTGTAAGAATGGTTTTCTGAATACCTGTTTCTGTGATTATGCAGCCAGAATCCCGCTCCAGCTCCTTCTTTGCTTACTGTTCCATCAAAATCGATGCTCCAGAAATCTGCCAGTAGCTCTTCAGTTATCACATTTTTCTTCCTTGCTACCTCAATGGTTTCTTGGCCTTCATCCTGACTAGATGTATCTTCTCCCAACTGAGTATCTTGTTCTCCTGTGTCACCATCATTGTACAAGATAAAAGAATCCAAGTCATAATGCACAGAGTAAAGAGGATAGTTGTGCGGTTTTTCTTGGATACTGACCATGTATTTCATCAATGTTTCTCTGTATAGCCTTCTTTGTTGCCCAAAAACTGGGATAGTGGCATAAGACATATCTAGTTGTAGGGTACCTCTCGACTTAGCCCCCCAAAACCGAGATAGTAACATTCCATACTTTGGGGGGATGTCGGCAACTACCACATCCATTACCATGCTCTTTGCAGGAATCTGAACCAAGGTGATACATAGGTCCTTGATCAAACCAATACATATAACTTTACTGGAGTCAAATGAGTGTAAATCCTTGTAAAGTCTGGTGACCTCCAGTCCCAGTTTCTCCATCACTACTTTAGGCATCAGATTGTGGGAAGCACCCAAATCCATCATAGCGTTATGCAAGATCAGGTCATGTATGTTTAAACTGATGTAAAAAGGAGTGACATCACCATTATCATCTCGACCATCTACTTCAGGTCCAAATAGAAGTTCAGGTTGATCATCCGTAACGTTCATGGTATCTGAATGATTTGTTGATCCAATGGTTAAGGCCTTCGTGCCTATGTCAGGTTCAATGGTTAGTTCTTTAATCACCTGTGAGAGATAAACGTCTTTGTTCATCAACTCATAAAGTGGAATGGGAATTTTACTTTGGCTAGTTCCCCCTCAAGGATAAAAGGTGTAGGAGCTCTGCCTTGGATCATCAATTCTAGTTTGTCCACCATACTCTTCTAGCCAGAAGTATTTGGTGGATTTGTAGGTGAGACCTTAGGCTGTGATGATATTTTTATAATAGTAAGGATTTTCTTCGCGAGAACTTCGGCAGTGCTCTTTTCAGGATTCTTCTCAGCAGATGGCTCAGAGGCCTTCTTGGTTTCAGTCACCTTCTTCGTTTCAATAATCTTTTTTGGGGAACTCCCTTCTGTCTTTTTACTCCGCAGATTATACTCCTGGTGTACCTCCAAAATGGCATTTTCGAATGCCTATAGTTCTGCATCTTCATATTCTTCACTTACTTTTGTTTGATTGAGAAGAAAAAGTTATTTCTCTTCTTGGGTAAAGAAAATAGCTTCGTTATCATGAATTCCCATGAAATTTATGTGAGTATCCTCTAGTTACTCAATCACTTCCTCCCCTTCATCAGCATAATTTTCTTGTAGGGGAGGTCTGATCTAATGATCCGGACCTCTCTACTCTCTTTGATCCCTAGGATCTCTCTTTCTGATTTGAGGAGGGTTTCTCCTGAATTTAGGATTCCAAACCTGAGGAATAGGTTGGTTGTCTCTTGGAGGATTTCTTTCGGACACAATAAGTCTTTCCATCATTCTTTCCATTTCTCTGGCCAAAGAATACAATTTGGAATCTGAGGTTGATGTGGAAGGTTCTTCTTTAATTGTGACTCTCCTCTCTGACCTCTGACATACCCTTTTTGCCAACAAATTGGCTTCCACACTTATTGTGCTTTTCTGCATGTCTTCCAGGGTGGTAGAATTTATTTCCCTTAGTTGGTATGACATGTCAGCGTCAAAACTATCAGGAAATTTTTTCAATGCCAGACCCTGTAGAGGTTTGATTTCAACCGAGATTGCATTGTACAGGTTATTGAAACAAATGTAGTAAGCTTGTACTGTCTCACCTTGATTTCTTCTAATATTTTTGTATTCTGACAATATTTGGAGAGGTTTTTTCTTTACCTGCCATCTATCTATAAAACTCCTTTGGAATGCGGTAAGGTCAAGGATAGAGGCAACACGTAAACCTTTATACCATTTTTTAACGTCACCTGTCAAACTTTGGGCAAACAATCTCATTTGAATGTCAGCCTCATCTACTTCATGCAGATCAAAATAATCATTCATTTTGTCAACGTGTTGTTGGGCGTTAAGAGGTCATGTTGCATCGAACTGTGGAAGTCTCATTTGATAGTCTTGGGGCATGGCATGAAGAGGTGCAACCAACACCAAGGGAGCATACCTAGCTTCCATGATGGGTGGAGGAGGTGGGATAAAAAACTGGATGATCAGTGAGGTTGCGGCTGGAGACGAGGACAAGGAGGGACTGGATAGAACCGAGGGAGTGGTTTTCAGTTTAGCAATGGGAAATAGAACTTCAGGGGTTCAGGGTTGCAAAACGGTTGGGTCGAAAATGATTCCAGTCACAAAACTATCGGACCGTGTTCTAACCAGGCTTTGTTGGGAAAAGGTGTCAAAGTCAGGGTTTTGAAAGGTAACGGGTTCCCCTGAAAAGGAAAGGGACTTATGCAAGGGAGTATGACTCATTGAGCCTTTGGCTACGGTCTTTTTCTTGAGCAACTGTTCCAGGTTATCTATCACTATCGCAGGTTCTGGGTTTGGATGAGATCGAGTAAAAACTTTCATGGGAGCCAGATTTCTTTTTGATTTATATATATATATATATATTATTTTTAGTTTTATGAGTCCGAAAATAATATGTACAAATTTAATCAACCTCTAAACATTACTTTCTTCGCAAATTTGAAATCTTTTAGGAACAAAATTTCTTTTAGCGAAAGAAAAGGTGAAGTTATAAATTTTATATCTTCTTCCCCAGTATGGTCGCCACTATGTTAGCACTCTGTAAATTTCCTAGAGGTTGACAACAGAAGAAATCCACAAAATGTAGCTTTATCCATTCGCTTTTGAAACTGGGATCTAGCCCTTCCAACTTCAGAGAGGGATCTCTCTATATGATTTAGCTATGTTTCAAATTTTAAATATTAGGCTAGGTAAATGAATAGGTTGGTTTTTGTTGTTATAATGTTTTTCGAGTTGGTTGAGACAGTATACACATCCGTTGGGCTATGGGGTCTGTGTTTTAAATAAAATGTGAAATCCGAACTAGAAACGCAAAGGGAAAACTTTCACAGGGCGAGATAATATAATCACTAGATTCTTTAGTAGCATAAATTATGAATAGTAGAAAAGATGAGAAAGATAATTTCAACAAAGAATCAGTTAAGAATTTCTTTATTGAAAGCACTAGAAGATAAAACACTAAAATCTTTCGAGTCAGAAATAGGGTATACGAGATAAATCCTGCAATGTTCGTTACTTCTAAAGATTAGATCTAGAAAACAATATGATAAAAAAGTGAGAATAACATTCAACTTAGAGAGAAAAACATCACCAGTGAATACACGCAAGAATCCTGTAAAAGTGCCTCCTTTTTATTAATGGAAGATCTCTTCAAAAATATTATAGTCTGATAATATCAGGGTGTGAAGATCAACAACCCTCAATACTTCGAAAGGTGAAGTATTTATAACTCAAATTACAAACGATCTTGTCATTAATGACTAGGATGTGATAAATCTATTTTTAGCCTAAATAAATTAACAAATCTCCTAAATCTAGGAATTGCTTGATGATGTGGTGTAACTGCACGCTGATTTCTGGGTGGACCGCTGATGAAGCCTCTACACAACCTCATATGACTGGACAAATGACTGGACTGGGACAGCTCATCTGCTACTCGATCAGATCACATAGTTCCTCCCATCGGAGATGACTGGGCACGTTGACTTTGAGTAGCCTTCGATACACTTCATCCATTTTTGTGTACTTGGAGAAGGTAGGTTTGGTGAGGAAGATGTATCGAATCTCATGTTGGATACTGATGTCCCACTGAAGGGCATCTAGGAATGCCTTGCCAGTGATGCTCCCTTGAATTCTTGCAAACTTTGAACTATCCTTAGCCACATCGGCCAATCTCTTCTTTTAGTCTTGGAGTGTCATCAATTTATCATTGATTACCTTCAGACCAGGAAGACCTTTCTTCTGGAGAGCCTCAATCTTACTGAAGAATCTTTGTACCCCTAGGTCCATGGTATGAACCTTTTCTTCCAGTTGAAGCATTAATCCTGTCTTGGTCAAAACTCTTTTGACTTCAAGGATGGTCTCCATTCTATCTTCAATTTTCAACTCTTCCAGTTCTTCCTTGGTCTTAGAATTTAAGAACTTGATGATCTCGTTCGGCTGTGTTGGCATTTCTCCCAATTCTGATCTAATCTTCTCGATGGCCTGTTTGCTTCTCTGTACCAATTCATTCTTCTCAAACATAATCTTTATCATGGGCCATATATCGTTCATGGACTTGGTGATGTCTGTCCATATACTTTAGTTAACCTCAGCCAAAGTCTTTCCTTCCACTATTTGTTTTCAGAGCTTCTGTAACTCCTGTTTGAGTTGATCTATCACCTGCTTTTCCTTAGAGAGGCTAGTCTGAAAGGAAGATTTGAGTTCTTGAGGTTCTCAATCTCCTTTTTTATCCTGATGATCTTTGTTTCCTGCACGTTCATCTTTTCCGTACACTTAGCCAGGTGGACTATCTTCTCCAGGGATGTCAATGGAGTTGCAGATGGGACTTCTGTCACTGATGTTGTGCTCACTCCCGAGATCATAATGGAATTCAATGGAATGACTTCCATTGGCTTCAGTTTCTCTTTCTCTTTTACTAGCTTCTCCATCTCAGTGTCCATCTCCTTTAGCTGTGTGTTCTGCTCCATGAGTAGCTTAAGCAATTCATCTTTCTCTCATTCTTTCTCTACTATCTCCTTCACGTGCGAATCCTCTGTGGGCAAGCGCTTCAGTTGTTTCCTCAAGGAGGATATGTTAGCATTTTTCTTCTTTATCATTTCCTCAGCTGCTTTCACGTTCGAAGGATCGTAATCGATCTTGTGGACCAGCTCCTCTAAAGTCTTGATCCTATTATCCTTGGCAAAGGACGATATCTTCTCTAACTTGAGTTGTGTTTGAACATTGTTCAGGGACACTTGCAGTTTTGACAGAGTAGTGGAAGCATGTGCCAGCGTGTAAAAGACCATTTCCCTGGTCTGCTTATGTAGATCCATCCGATCGGCCGAAAGAACATCCTTCATCTAGAATTCAAAGGTGGCCCTCTTGTAGTCAGTGATCACCTTTCTATCTGGTACTTGTGCCTAGAGGAATTCCATATGAATTCTGCCCTTCTCAATGTCGAATGTCGATAGCAACCTATGTTACGCAGTCGACGTCTGCTTCCAGAACTGGGCAGAAGTGTTGTTGGTTAGGGTCTGGTTCCTTTTCTTGATCAACTCATACTTTTCGAAGATACTCAGCTTTGGTCCCACCTTGCCTTGTTGGGTGGTCAAGGGAGAATCTATAGATTTCTCTAGCACTGCTAAGGTTATGACCTTATGGAGACTCGAACTGAAGGGTGGCCTATCAACCTTGATCACTGTTGTAGAAGGGGCTTCTTTTTCTCTGGTCAGGTGAGGAACTGGCATAGTCTTAAGCCTCTTAGTATGCAGTTGGAACTCTTCGGATGATACCTCCATGACAGGCAGAGATAAATCTTGTCGAGGCCTTTTCTCCTTCAGGACTTGTGGCATGGCTGTTTGAGATACAGTGGCCGGGGGATCCTGCTATTGTACTTCGACCAATGTGTTAGGCTCCCAAGCTGTCTTATTTGTGAACTTCTCAACTTCAGGCCTGGACTCATGAACATATGGGATGTTTTTTTTCCTCACCCTCATCTCTGAGATGATCCCACATGGATCGTAATGCCAGGGGAAGCTCATGGAGAAATTCATTTCCCTCATCATCCTGTCTGCTTCTTCCCTAGCACCACAATTGTTGCAGATGAAGGAGCCAATCTGCCTCTTGATTCAAAGCTATTTCTTTTTCTTGAGTGACACAAAATGGATATCATCAGAATTTATTATCTGCCTTACGTATTCCAAAGAAAAAATTCTGACTGGCAGATACTTGGGCAGCTTATACGATGCCAACTTGCACCCGTATACTCTAATCTCGGTGTAATCTTGATACAAATACTATTCCCCCATCTTTGTGTTATCCGAGAGATGCAATATCCTTTGAACTTCATCATTTATCCGAGGCCCAGGTCTGCCACATGGCATACTTACCACAGGGTGGTAGAACTGATCAATGAACTCCTTGAAGCTGAACTCTGTGGAGCTATGCTTGAGCAAGGAGGTCCATGCTGTCACTACCTGGGGTCTACCATATCCATCCATCTTCTGCATGGAAAACATGAATTTGTCTGCTTGGAAGAAGACGAACAAGTACGCCAGTATAGAAGAGTATCTGAACATGCCTTCCGTGGCAAAATTCATGAATTGTTCATGAATATTGTCTGCCAGAAAAGTGTTGAAATCAAATTGGGTGGTGGGCTTTTCATCGATAGAGAAGATGGATAGAAAACCCAGAATGGGTTCATCTACCCACTGATCGGAATAGTATCCTAACAAGGCACAAATGGATGAAATGATTTAGTTTCCTTTAGTCAAGAACATGGAGGAAGGATACGGAGGATTTGTGGAGGGGAATTGTGTGGATGGGGGAAGGAAAAGCTCGAATATTTGAGCTCTTTGGGGGAAGGTCATTTTCTGGTACAACTCTGTAAGAATTTCCAGGTTGAAGGGTGACGCAGGGTCAGCTTGGGGAATTTGCATCATTTGGTCAATAGATTCGGGAGTGACAAGGAAAAGAATCTCTCCTTCGAGGAGACGATGACTCTTTTCTCAGGAATGTAGTGAGCTTGGCACTTGAGGGAAAACTCTGGAAAAGGATGAATTTGAGGGAAGAGGTAAAGGAGTAAATTGGATTCCCAGAGTTCGATTTCATCACTCTGGTCCAGGAAGACTTCCTTGAGCCATGATTGAAATTCTGTGAAATCAAAATCACACTTTGTATCTACGATTAATTGGTCTTTGTTGACCAGCGGGATTTTTTCAAGGTCGACAAGAGGCGAGAGAAAATGATTCTCCTCTCTTTCTGCTTGTTTGGACTTTGGCACCATTACTGCAATAATACCTGCAAGAAAAACAACATTAGTGGGGTGGTTGTTGGTGGGGGCAACTGATTGCAATGGAGGAGAAAACGAGGTAAATCTCTCTAGTGCGATGAATGAGTAAATGGTGAAAATAGCAAGAAAAGAGTATTTTTGAGTAAATGGGTGTCCGTTGGGCGTGGGAGACAGGTCAGCTGGGTAATGGATATGTCATCCAGTAATAAATGGCTAACAGATCACTTAGAGCATGAGATGGCAGGTGATAGTGACTGAGGGATACAAACAGGTGACGTGGCGGCTATCGATTGGGGTAAAGGTCATAGTGAGGGGGTTTGCTACAAGAGACAAGGGGGGGAAAGACTGACAATAGTTATGGGACGTGACTATTTTGGGAAAGGTGGGTGGTGACGTCCAGAGGTGATGATGGTATGTCAAATAGCAGGATACGATGGGACAAGGGGCCATTAGATCATTGCCATGTATAAAGAGGGGCCCACCAAAGAAAAGATACCATTCCAACCCCCCCGAGTTAAAAGCAGATCAGTCGGGGTGGTCCGAAATACATTTTGGGTCGTTGATTTGTGCACCTACTTCTAAGCTGTAGATCTATGCACTCTGTTTATGACACATTCTGGACCCCCCCCCTCCATTAAAGGCAGAACGGACGAGGGGGTCCGAAATCCAATACTAATCATAGATCTGAGCACTTGATCTTGAGCCGTCCAGATGCACGCGGGTCTTATTAGCGATTCCGAACCCCACCCCACCCCTCTGTTAAATATATAACAGTCAGGGGGGTCCGGAAATACCTATCCACCGTAGATCTGAGCGCAATCATCTGGACTATTGATACATGATCAAAGCATAATTGAGGGCGTGGAAACATACATGCGCCTAGAAAACTTAGGATAAGTGCTTTTTCACGTGTTTTCTTCAAGACTTTCATGTCTACACCACCAAGGGGTTAGTCGAACAACATTTTAGATGTCCAAATCACTGTGCAACATTGATCATCAAATTGGTTCTTATTGAAGATAAATCAATCAAGCCACTAGCCTATTTTCCAACCTAGCTTCCTATGACAATTAACCCAGATTAGACTGTTGGGTTAAGAAATTGCTCTACCATAGGGCTATCTGACCAAGATTAGACATTCTGGCCAGAGTTATTCACTAATCTAACCTAGATACTTTGGCTAAGATTAAACTGTTTAGCCAAACTCATTCACTAATCCTATCAACATCAATTTAAAAAGAACTTGGCCATGCTTGAAAGGTATGGACCAAGTTACTATTATTGCATGGGGCTTTTATTGCAATTCTTTTATGCCCTCTTTTCCTTTCTTTTTCTTTTTTCTTTCCTTTCTTTTTCTTTTCTTTTCTTTTTCTTTTTTTCTTTCTTTTTCTTTTTCTTATTATTTGTAGAATGAAAAATCATTTGTCAACAAAAAACACTAGAGACAGATAATATCCCAGTCACCAATTGATCCTATAACTTATAGGATGATAACAAGCCCCAGACTCCAATATGATGGAGATAGAGCCCCTCTATCTTGTAAAATTTTTCATCCCCAAGCTCGACCTGCTCTGCAAAAGATTTTGTCTCAAAATCTGAGAGGATCTCCTTGTACCCTGTCATGTGCTTTGATGCACCACTGTCTAATAACCAAGTTTTCAGCCCCGTGGAAACTGAATTGGATAAAGAAGAAACCAAATAATATTCTTTCCTATTGTCTTTCTCATTAGAAGGACTTTTTTTATTTCTTTTGGATTCATCATCCTCAACAGTTGAGGCATGATGTTTCCCTTTCCTAGGATATTTCTTTCTAAACCAACAATCTTTAGGAAAATGACCCAACTTATTACAGCTAAATCATTTAATATTAGATGTATCAATACTCTTACCCTTGAATGTACCTTTGGTGTTTGGCTTCCTTTGAGAGCCTTTTTGGAAAGTGCCTTTCTTCTTTCCCTTGAATCTTGATGCTAAAGATAAGTGCTCTTCTTTAGTTGGCTCGCTCTTGGTAGCTGTGTGACTCTCCTCCTAGAGGAAATCATGCCATAACCTCTCAAACGTGGGTTGAATCTCTCTCCCACTTACACTAGATAAGAAGGTCTCCGATGAAGAAGGAAGACCGTAAAAAATGGCCTACACTAAATCATCATCGTCCACTGTCACCCCTGTGACCAAAAGCTGATCTCTGATCTAAGCTATCCTGGAACAAAAAGATGCCACTGATTCACCTTTCTCCATTTTCAAATACTTAAGCTTGTGCTTAAGTGTTCTCTTATGACTTGGAGCCTATTTCTCATACAGATTCACCAAGGTATCCATATAGTACTTGGTAGTCATCAACGAAGTCATTGTAGGCATTATATTGTCTTTGACTGAGTCAAAGATGATTCACTTGGGCTTTGCTTGACTCTTCCTAAAAGTCGTTCTTCCTGCATTATTCATTGGTTACTCCACCACTGTGGTCACATACTGCTCAAGATCATGCTCTTGCAAGATATTTGTTATACAGAGCTTCCACACATTAAATTTGGTAGCTCCTTCGAGCCTATCATCGGCCCCGACTGAAATGGAGGATGCCATGGTCCTCACACTGGAAACTTAATCAAGCTCGCTTGGATCTATGTGTACCTACTGATGCACTTCAACACGTTTAACACACCGTAAGATCTGATACCATGTTAAATTATGAGCTTGATTTCTTATGCATATTAATTCTTTTATTTTCTTCAATACTTTGATTTGAGCTTAATACAATTCAACAATTTCAAATCATAATCGAATAGCAATAATTATGTAGATAAATAAACATGCATATCAACAACACATATACCCAGGGGAAACCCTATACAGGGAGAAAATCCCCAGCAAACGATATTCCTTTATTGCATTAATATGTAAGATCTCTTACAAATATCCACCATAAATGTACTTCTCTCAAAGAGATTGCGAAGATGACTCTGACCTGACAAAGACTTACAAGAGCTTGCTGAAATACACCTTTGATATGATGCCTCTTTATCACTGATGTGCTCCTCTATTACTTCAGCCTCAACGTGCATATGAAAACTTTGTTTCAAAATTGTGTTTCAAAACTATGTTGAGGAGAGGGTTCTACCTCTTCTTATATAGGCATAGTAACCTGATTCCATGCATCAGTCATAACTTAGCTTCATACTTTAGTTCGAACTTAGAACTAGACTTGAGATTGGTTACAAGTCAGCATTACACTTTAGTTCAAACTTTAGAACTAGACTTGAGACTGGTTACAACTCAACATTACAATTTAGTTCGAACTTAGAACTAGACTTGAGACTAACATGCTTTAGTTCGAACTTAGAACTAGACTTAAGACTTTAGTTGCAACTCAACATTACACTTTAGTTCTAATATAGAACTAGACTCAAGAATTTAGTTGCAACTCAACATTACTAAAAATAAGAACTAGACTCAAGACTTTAGTTGCAACTCAGCATTACACTTTACTTCTAACATAGAACTAGACTCAAGACTTTAGTTACAACTCTTGACAAGGAAATTCGAAATTCTCTTCATGGTGGATAATGTTTACACGTGTCAATGCACTAGATCAATAAAATTACATCATTTGCAATATTAGGAATATTGTTTGTTTCTATCTCATAAGAATTTTACATTCCACCTAACTTTTGCTAGATACCTTGACTTTTGCTCATGGCTCACAAGGTTTGACTAGGTTCACAGAGGTTGTATGCTCCCCCTAACTTTTGCACTAGTCTGTCTATGCTCACAGAGGTTATACGTTCCCCAAGACTTTTTCAGTAGATTGTCTATCCTCACAGAGGTTGTACGTTCCCCTTGAATTTTTCATTAGACTCACATACATCTCGTTCATCCTGACTTTTGGTTTGACTCACATAAGTTGTTTGTTCCCCCTGGATTTTTTCAATACCTCATAATACTTGTTGATTCTCCAAATCTCCCTAGCTAGCCTTAGGGTGGCCCATATGGCCTGTCATTGGAGAATGACTGTCGATGCTGCCAAATTTAACACCCTCCAATAGTGTTGGCTCTGAAGGAGATAATTTTCATAGGCAGTTATACCTTAGGATATAGCATGGAGGAGTAGCCTCCCAAGAGAGTTTAGAGGAGATTATAATTCAACCAAGGACAATGGACATGAAGTAAGTAGCTTCGAAGGTTGTATAGATTCTAAGTGAGTCCGATTTTAGAGGGAGTTAAGGGACTCAGAGGGAGATGTAGTTGCTCATTGTGAGTCAAAATCTAGATCCAGATGGGAGAGATGCATCTTCCAAGACTATTAGGTATGTTTCATTAGTTGAGATGGTTAGATAAGAGGTTCAGAGGTAGAATGCTTCTAGGAGTAGGATGTCGTCTAGGATGGGATCATTCCAAACAATACGATTTTCTTCAGTGACTGAGGATACAACTAGTGAGGAGGACTAGAGAGCAAGATTTTCTTCGGTGACAGAGGGAAAACCCAATAAAATGGATTGAAGAGAAGTTGTGGTAGCAGATCTAGGATGCGAGACATAGCTACTTTGATGTGATGATGGAGGATGGATTGTGTTTGTTTCTAAGAGGGAGTGTTGATGAATTTCTATCATCGAGAGGCATTCCCACTTGTGGACTGTGGTGATAATAACTTCCTCACTGAGAGGAAGCATTGATTTTTAGTAGCTTCGAGCAGGTATTCTCACATGACCCTAGGTGTTGGGAATTTTGGAATCATCATGGGCACCACATCACCCTTTTGGTTTCATGAAAACCCCCTTGGATTTGAGTGGGGGATTCATGGGTTTGGTGATGGGATTTGTGGGCTTGTGTTGGGGCTTCACACCGACAAGGAAATCCTAATTTGATGTTGACTTGTGAAGGGGATGCCATGTTGACCCCTAAGGATTGTATATAAAGAAGAGAGGTCATCATGATATGACATGTCATGTAGAGTATGTGGATACATTATGGAGCTAGCATAATTTATTATGCACTTGCGCTAAGAGGATTGATTATCTCAACAAAGGGGAAGTATGCAAGGTGGTGAATTTGTCCCTAAAGAGGAAAGCGAAAAAGGTCACACGTGTCGAGTGAATTCTTTATACAATATGTCATCCGTAGGAGAAAAAAGTGTGTATATAAGTGGGTTGAGGAAGGAAAAATCACAAATAGTGCATATGTGGATTGCAGTGGAGAAAACAATGTATAAACATGGTTTAATAGTAAGGTGAATTGTGTATCTAATTTTATGGGAAAATACAGATCCATATTGGATGACAATTTACATCAGCATGTCGTATACGTGATCTATAGAATATTCATGGGGAAAGGATATTTCCATAAAAATTTTGATCTTTGGTTTACTGATTTGTATAATCATTGGAGAACAAGGTTGTTCTCCATTTTGGTGATTTTGGAGGACAAGGTTGTCCTCAAATTTTGGTGATATTGTATTGGCTGTGAGGGTTGGTTTTTCCCTTTTGATTTCTGATGATAAAAATATAAAATAACTGAAATTGTTTGTCATGTGTATTGATTATTAATCTTTGATCTTTGTGTTTCCACTCCATATGTTTTTAGTCAAAAAATTTAATTTAAAGGTTTCTAGTGATAACAACTAGGGTTTTACTGTTAGATCACTCAAAAGAAATTTTCAGATCTGAAATTATTCACATAGAGTTGCATGTG
>ML778404.1:1224187-1240938 GCA_009831015.1 Picea engelmannii
ATATAGTGACTAGGAATCGATATTACAGAATGTCAAAATCTATTGAAAAGGGTAAAGAAGCCACAAACCCACCAGTTCCTCTCCATATTGAGAAGACGATGGGAGAAACAATGACACACATCCCCAAAGGTGCATTGAAGAAATATTCTCATAATCCGAACGCAAGGGCTTCCCAAAACTACTTTGTTGTGGAATATTTGGCACAAACCCCTTGCACGATGTCTACTTTGGAGGTCCTCCAAAGCTTCCCTTTGTAGAGAAAGGATTTGTTATCCGCCTTGGGATCTGTAGAGACTTGTAACTTGGGAGCGATCATTCTCTATCCAATCAACTTGAAGCCTCATCTTCCTTACCACGTTGTGTTTCATATAGTAGTGGCTTACATTGCAAAATCTTTTACTCGGAATATATTTAGTACAATGGTTGATGAGGGTGCCTCAATTTGCGTGATTTCGTTGGCGTGTTGGAAGGACATTGGCCAACCCATTTTGTCTATGTCTCCTACATTGCTTACTATTTTTTACCATCATTCGTTCAAACCACATGAAATCATTCCTTCTTTCCTCGTAAATTTTGGAGGGAACACTGTGTGCATCGAAGTTGAAGTGGTCGATGCGCCTCTCAACTACAACCTTCTTTTAGGAAGGAGTTGGACCTATGCAATGCATCCATTGGTTGCCATAGTTTTTTGGGTCTTTTTTGTTTCCACACGAGGGTCGAATCATGACCATTGATCGATTTTCCTTGTTCTATTCTGACCCTTCGTCGGGGGCATCCATGGTCCCGATGATTGATAACCCTCAACCCAACACCATTAATGTCAAGGTTGGTTTTCATCCATCACTGATGGGTACTTTTGATTACCCGCCTCCTTCTAGCGATGTCAAGCTTATATCGACCGCCTCCTTCTGGCGATGTCAAGCTTATATCGGTTGTCCCCAACCAGCCTAGGGATGATATTTTTTAAATGTCATCATTACAAATGACTTACTTTCATGATCTGTGGACTCTTCCTTCCTCAGCCTCGATGCAAGGGATAGGGCATTTTGGCATGGCCATGCCCTTGTTCGCCTCCATCATAGATCTTATTTCCTCCCAGAGTTAAGAAGAATAGAGGTAGGGGAATTTGTTTTGAAAATGACTGGAGATAGGTCTTTTCCTATTAATCCTCTGGCTAAGCATGCAGATTACGATGAGATTAATATGGCAAGAATCGCTCAAACGATTCCAATAAATATCTCTAGTGATGGTGAAACAATGACTCCTTTCATTTTTAACCAGATAGTAGGAAGGTTCGTCATCCCAAAGGAGATTGTCATTGGCCACAGTAGTCAGTTCCAAAATAAAATTATGTCTAAGTTAACATCAAATATTGGGTTGAGGTAAGAACATTCATCACCCTACTACCCACAAGAAAATGGTCAGGTGGAAGTTTCAAATAAGTCCCTCAACACTATTCTTTAGCGAATGATCAATTCTGCCAAGTCAAATTGGTATTTGATGTTGTACTCGACATTATGGGCCTACTGAATGTCTGTAAATACCACCACTGGTTTCTCACCTTTTCAATTTGTATACGGGTTGGAAGAAGTCTTTCCTATTCAGTGCCAAATTCTATCTTTAAAGTTGGCAGTGGAGTTACTGCCAAACACTTCACCGCTTGAGGAACGCCTATTATATCTCGAGCATCTCGATGAGAAACGCCATGATACAACCTCATCCAATGAGGCTCACAAGAAACGAGTCAAGTGTCAATATTAATGGTTCGTTCATCCTCGGATTTTCTCCGAAGATGATCTTGTCCTAGTCTATGATCAAGACAAGGATCCCCTGTGGGCAAGCAATTTCAAACCCATGTGGTTCGTACCTTTCTTTGTGAAAGAGGTATTAAATAAGGGTTCTTATCGTCTGGTTGACTTTGATGGAAATGCCTTGGCAGGGCCTAAAAATGGGCTCTACCTCAGGAAGTATTACTCTTAGGTTGGTCGCTTGGGTGACTTCTTGTACATATGTATAGTTCTTATACAGTTTTTTGTCTTTTTTATTTTATGGACGTGTCGTTATTTATGCCATATTTTTCACTATGCAAGATGTCAAGTGAATTAGAGGTGTTATTTGGGTTCACGGACGACGCTAGATGACACACTCGAAGGCTTGCCTTTGTAGTCTGGGTGATTTTCACGCTTGAAGGCCAGTTGCTATCTTGCAGAGGTATCTGTCTAGGTGACGCTACAAACAATGTCATCGAGTACAACGTAGTGGAAGAGTTTCTTCATGACGCTTTGTCTCATGGAATCTCTCACCTCTGGGTCTACTTAGATGCACAGTTGGTTGTGTCCCAGTTAAATGGAGTTTACTACGTATATGATCCTACTTTACACTGACGTTTCCTTAGGGTATGTCTCTTAGAACGTTACTTTGATTACATTACATATATCCATGTTCCTATGAGATTAAATCAAATGAAAGACACTCTAGCTAATCAATTATTAGATTGACATGTTTCACACACATAAAAACAAGCACACACATACACATGCACATACATTTGTAAAAAATGTGATCCTTAAGACAACAAAAGATGTTAATATATATATATATATATATATATATGTCAAAAATGTCAGAGTACATAGGTGGGCGCGAACGCCTCAAAAAATAAGATCTGGTATACTTCGCGGGGCTTATTCCCTCAAAAATATACAAAAGTGTTCTCGACACATAATAGTCCAGCCTATCTAAGCTCGGGGCCTATTGGCCCTGTCGTAGTTGAAAACGACGTTGTAAAAATGCCAAAAAATATGGACCCAAGTCTGTGTCACCCTCACTACATGAGGCTACATGGAAGGTAGGAGATCCTCTATCTCTGCCATAGGAAATGTACAATTGAGAGCAATGAGGTTCTGCTCCACCTGCCTCAAAACTCTCTCAGCCTCTCCAACTTGAGGTCCCCCTATGGCTACTGGTCCAACGACTACTACTAGTCCTACCTCTGGTCGAGGACATCACCGAGTCCTCGTGAAGTCTATCGGGCACACTGGTCCCACATCTATACATAGAAAATACATAGATCTCAGTACTCTAATGCATATAAAAATGATATCTATAAAATAAATTAAAAATTAAATAACTTTAAAAACATGTACCTATCTCTCCTCACTCCTCTCCAAGAGGTACGGGCACGTCCTGATCTCTAGAGAAGTTGATTCTAGCATAAGGGTAGTCCTCTATCGCTGGAACCTGTCATGCCCACCAGTCAAAGAATTTGTCATCCAATGCCTCTATGGTCCTTCCTCCCGACTATCATTACAACAATGTTTCCCATCTACATACTGCTGGGAAGGAGGCCACATGCCCCTGTACAGTCTTTCTGGGACTCAGAATGGGCACCCTCTCGAAGAAGAATGAGCATATGATGGTGCCAAACCCAAAGTTTTTGTTGCTATTCTCTTGGCACTCTGTCGATTGCCTCTTCATGCATGTGAGCATGTTCGTACTCCAGTCATAGATATGTGCCTCCTGACACTGAATTTCACAATGCATGTGTGCCCACTAATCCTAGTGTAGGGATGCGGTTCCAGTGATCCGCTCAATAAGTAATAGGATCACCTTCAGTGACAAGATGGTGATATTGTTAATGGGCACTTGAGAACCTACCTTCTTAGTGTCGTCCTCACAATACATTCTAATATAATCCTCAATGTTGAAAGGCCCATGGGGAAAAGTGCGCAGATTGACTGGTTCCCCTCTCCTTAAGAGGCCAGTCAAGAAGTATATGTCTTCAGTCATTGGAGTAAATGACTGCCCCTCTATCATAAAATCCTCTGCATCTGGATGCTAATAATCAACCAAGGTGTTCAATAACCTGGGTTGTGGCCTCATAAACAGATACCAGAAGAACTTCCATAGCCCACATTGTTTCAATGCGGCAATGGCAATGAGGTTCTCATCGACCAATATATCAATATCCTCGTGTTCCCTCTCCCTCTAGTACACATACATCCAGTTCCATGGAAGTTCAAAAGGGAATTATCTCTTGCATTCCCAATTTTTTCCATGCTTTTGAGGGTGTACGCAAGCTACTTTGGGCATAGTCACATATGTACGTGAGAATATTTTTTTCTTCCCGAGTACATACATGGGTTTTCCTTGGACAACCCACGTACACATAGGTCCACACTTTTTTAGGAGAGTGTGCCCCCCCAAAAAAAAAATTAATGCATAAAGGAAGAATGGAAATGCAAAAGGGATGATTTTGTACCTACTTGGTCCAAGTAGAAGTTCGTTTCGTCCTTTGAAGCTCCCATAATCCTTTGGTAAAAGTTGTTTTTTCCAACTTTTGGCAATTTACTATTTTTCGCAAGTTTTAACTTTCGGGGCCATTTTGAGGGCCTAAATGAAGGTTTTTCGACATATAGGTTCTCAATGATAGCAAAAGGCATGGTTGATCCCCCAAAATGAATCTCCTCGATTATACCTTTCCAACGAGATATCACACACCTAAAACAGAGATCGTATGCAAAAGTTACGACCTCGGGAAGTTGATGTACTCACTTACCCAAATGGGGCCCACATGACTTTTGGCACTTCATCTCCTCGTGTTAGGTTTTTGGATGTCTAGGAATTTTGGCATTCTCATTTATTGTAAAAAGGCCTTTACATCTTTATTGTAATCATCTTCTTGCGAATGCGAGTAGCCGTCACATCGCTTCTCAGAGATAAGCTGCCACCATTCTAGCGAGTCTTTCACTCTGTATTTTTACAGTCTCTGTACATTTCTTTCATTAATAGAAATCGTGTATTACTATATATCTATGTTTATGGTTGCATCTCTGATATATTTCTGTTATACTATTGAATATCTATGATATCTCTGTGCATTTCCTTATTATATCTCCGCTCTCATTTCGTGCCGAAAATAATTTGGATCAGTGGTATTAGAGCAGGCTGCTCTTGATCGTTTTTCAGTGCATGTCCCCAACGAGGTTCGAGTATAGAAAGTTGGGTCTCGAGCTTGTCTCTCTCGAGGAAAATCGCTCTCGCACACCCAATAAAACCTCAATGGCGGAAGAAAAGAAAAATGATGGAGCAAACGATCCTATCAATCTGTTGCTTGAGCAAGCTCTCACGCGACAGAGGGACAAAATAATGGAGAATTTTTCCCACATCCTTCAATGCCTGCTGATAGCATCATGCACATCTTCATCAAGAAAACACTTTGGAGGCACCTTGCCTTTCAAGGTACAGGTTAATTTTGATATTCTCGTATTTGAAGGTCAAATAGATGTAGATGCCCTAGATAAATGGTTAAATCTGCTAGAAGGTTATTTCTCTGTTCACAATTTTTTCAACAAAGAAAAGATCACCTTCGCACTCCTTAAATCTCTCCCTCATGTCAAACATTGGTGGAAAACTTACTGGGAGCAAAGTTTCACAGAGGAGTCTGGAATATATGGGGCCAATCCCACTTGGGATTTTTTTGTGGATGCGGTAAAGGAACAGTATTACCCTGTCGGAAACTATGAGGACCAATACATGAGATGGACCACACTGCAGTAAGAGAGGGGCCAAGCAGTTTCAGAGTTCACCAATACCTTCCATACCTTGCACACCAAGATGGGTATCAAAGACTCCGAGCGACATTTGGTTCTGAAATACCGTGGGGCTCTACACAGATACATCCAAATTGAAATGGATTTTCTGGACATCTCATCACTTGGTGTTGCTTATCGATATGCTATTAAAATTGAGCAAAAATTTAAGCACCAGAACAAACAAGAATTCGGGTCTGCAAATCCACAACAACCAAAGTATAACAAAGACAGCCCGAACAAACAGTCTCCCGAAAACTAGTCCAAGACAAAGGAAAAGAAGGGTCATGAGAAGACAAAGAAGGACATCGGAAAATGATGCGAGTTCCACAAAATCCCTTGGCACATCACCGATGAATGTCGCACAAAACAATCATTGGTGGCCGAGATCAAAGACAAGGAGCCAAACCTTGATTCATAATTTGATTCTAAAAATAATGGTAAAAGACAGATCATCGACGCATACCCCACTGCTATTGTCACAACCGCAACAATTTAACCAGAAGAACCAACAGATCCTGAACAGGGGGAGTGCCTTTTTCATTCACATATGTGGGTGAAGGGGACCCCGCTGCATTTTACTATTGATAGAGAAAGCCAAAAGAACCTCATCTCAGCAGAGGTCATCAAACAGTTGGGATTGTCAACACCACCACACCCGCAGCCATACAACATCGGGTGGCTTTGCCAAGGACGAGATGTTCATGTCAACCAACAATGTCGATTGTCATACAACATCCAACCCTTCAAGGATGAGGTATTATGTGATGTTGCCCCACTAGATGTCCATGATGTTTTCTTGGGCCAACCATATATGTGGAAGCACCATGTTGTTTATGAGTCTCGACCCCGTAGTGTCATTGTTACATTGGGGGGTCATCTCTACAGAATACCAGAGGTATTTCCAACTATTGTTCCACCTAAAAAGTGTTGCAAGGTAGTATCTCATACTACAAAATTCAACTTCTTCACAATCTGTTCGAAAGGGGAACATAAGGACATTGCAACCATTATGGTTTCGCCCCCTGCACCTTCTATCCAATAGAAGTAGGTAGACAAGGTTGCAGCAAAGCACAAAAATTCCTTCTGTACACCTTCCTCTCATGTAGCTCGACTTGTTCAACAACCTCACCTTCAATAGGTTCATGACAGACTTCCACAAACCAAGCAGTGCGACGTCTCCAACAACACAAGCAGCTCACCCAGATGCAGATCCAACAAACACTTTTCCCTCTCCCTCGGGAACTCAAAACAATGGAGGCCATTGCTTCCTAAGGAGGGAGGATTGATCCAGGTGGATATCGGTGGCCAGCCACCTTTTTCGACTAGCTGAAAACTGTTTTCTGGCAATTTTTGCAATTTACTATTTTTAGCAGGTTTTAACTTCCGGGGCCATTTTGAGGGCCTAAATGAAGGTTTGTGGAGATAGAGGTTATTAATGATATCCATAGGCATGATTGAGCCCCAAAAATGAATCTCCTTGATGATACCTTTTCAACGAGCTATCACACGCCTAAAACAGATATCGTATGCGAAATTTATGACACCGGGAAGTTGATGTACTCACTTACCCAAACGGGGCCCACATGACTTTTGGCGCTTCATCTCCTAGGGTTAGGTTTTTGGATGTAAGACTTTTTTCATTCTCTTTTATTGTAAAAAGTCCTTTAGAGTCTCATTTTAATCATCTTCTTGTGAATGCGAGTAGCCGTCACATCTCTTCTCAGAGATAAACTGCCACCATTCTAGCGAGTCTTTCACTCTATATTTTTACAGTCTCTATACATTTATTTCATTAATAGAAATTGTGTATTACTATATATCTGTGTTTATGGTTGCATCTCTGATACATTTCTATTATATTATTGAATATTTGCGATATCTCTGTGCATTTCCTTATTATATCCCCGCTCTCATTTCGTGCCGAAAATAATCCGGATCAGTGGTACTAGAGCAGGCTGCTCTTGATCGTTTTTCAGTGCATGTCCCCAACGAGGTCCGAGTAGAGCAAGTTGGGTCTCAAGGTTCTCTCTCTCGAGGAAAATTTCTCTCACACACCCAACAAACCCTCAATGGCGGAAGAAAAGAAAAATGATGGAGCAGACAATCCTATCAGTCTGTTGCTTGAGCAAGCTCTCATGCGACAGAGGGACGAAATGATGGAGAATTTTTCCCGCATCCTTCAATGCCTACCAATAGCATCAGGCGCATCTTCATCAAGTGACCACTTTGGAGGCACCTCGCCTTTCAAGTTACAGGTTAATTTTGATATTCCCATATTTGAAGGTCAAATAGATGTAGATGCCCTAGATAAATGGTTAAATCTGCTAGAAGGTTATTTCTCTATTCACAATTTTTTCGACAAAGAAAAGATCACCTTCGCACTCCTTAAATATCTCCCTCATGTCAAACATTGGTGGGAAACTTACTGCGAGAAAAGTTCCACAGAGGAGTCTAGAATATATGGGGCTGATCCCACTTGGGATTTTTTTGTGGATGCGGTAAAGGAACAGTATTACCTTGTTGGAAACTATGAGTACTAATACATGAGATGGACCACACTGTGGAAAGAGAGGGGCCAAGAAGTTTCAGAGTTCACCAATACCTTCATACCTTGCGCACCAAGCTGGGTATCAAAGACTCTGAGTGACATTTGGTTCTGAAATACCATGGGGCTCTACACAGATACATCCAAACTGAAATGGATTTTCTGGACATCTCATCACTAGGTGTTGCTTATCGACATGCTGTTAAAATTGAACAGAAATTTAAGCACCAGAATAAACGGGAATTCAGGTCTACAAATCCGCAACAAGCAAAGTATGACAAAGACAGCCCGAACAAACAGTCTCCCGAAAACAAGTCCAAGACACAGGAAAAGAAGGGTCACAGGAAGACAAAGAAGGACATCGAAAAATGGTGCGAGTTCCACAAAAGCCCTTCGCACAACACCGATGAATTTCACTCAAAACACTCATTGGTGGCCAAGATCAAAGGAAAGGAGAGAAACCTTAATTCAGAATCTGATTCTGAAAATAATGGTAAAAGACAGATCATCGACGCAGACCCCACTGCTATTGTCGCGACTGCAAAAATTAAACCAGAAGAACCAACTGATCCTGAAGAGGGGGAACACATTTTTCATTCACAGATGTGGGTGAAGGGGACCCCAATACATTTTATTGTTGATAGCGAAAGCCAGAAGAACCTCATCTTAGCAGAGGTCATCAAACAGTTGGGATTGTCAACAACACCACACCTGCAACCATACAACATCGGGTGGCTTCGCCAAGGATGAGATCTTCTTGTCAACCAGGAATGTCGATTGTCATACGACATCCAGCCCTTCAAGGATGAGGTATTATGTGATGTTTCCCCACTAGATGTCTGTGATGTTCTCTTATGCCAACCATATATGTGGAAGCGCCATGCTGTTTATGAGTCTCGACCCCGTAGTGTCATTGTTACTTTGGGGGGTCATCTCTAGAGAATACCAGAGGTAGTTCCAACTATTGTTCCACATAAAAAATGCTGCAAGGTAGTATCTCAAACTACAAAATTCAGCTTCTTCACAATCTATTCAAAAGGGGAACAGAAGGACATTGCAACCACTATGGTTTCACCCCCTGCACCTTCTATCCAACAGAAGCAGGTTGACAACGTTGCAACAAAGCACAAAAATTCCTTTTGCACACCTTCCTCTCATGTAGCTTGACTTTTTGAATAGCCTCAACTTCAATAGGTTCATGACAGACTTCCACAAACCAAGTAGCGCGACGTCTCCAGCAATACAAGCAGCTCACCTAGATGTAGATCCAACAAATTATTTTCCCTCTCCCCTGGGAACTCAACCCAATGGAGACCATTTATTTCTAATTAGGTAGGATTGATCCAAGTGGATATCGGTGGCCACCCACCTTTTCCGACTGGCTCAAAACTATTTTCTGGCAATTTTGGCAATTTACTATTTTTAGCAGGTTTTAACTTCTGGGGCCATTTTGAGGGCCTAAATGAAGGTTTTTCGATATTTAGGTTCTCAATTATAGCTAAAGGAATGAATGATCCCCCAAAATGAATCTCCTCGATGATACCTTTCCAACGAGCTATCACACGCCTAAAACGGAGATCATATGCAAAAGTTATGACCCCGAGAAGTTGACGTACTCACTTACCCAAACGGGGCCCACATGACTTTTGGCGCTTCATCTCCTAGGGTTAGGCTTTTGGATGTCTAGGACTTTTGGCATTCTCATTTATTGTAAAAAGGCCTTTAGAGCCTCATTTTAATCATCTTCTTGCGAATGCGAGTAGCCGTCACATCTCTTCTCAGAGATAAGATGCCACCATTCTAGCGAGTCTTTCACTCTGTATTTTTACAGTCTCTATACATTTCTTTCATTAATATAAATCATGTATTACTGTATATCTGTGCTTATGGCTGCATCTCTGATACATTTGTGTTATATTATTGAATATCTATGATAATTCTATGCATTTCCTTATTATATCTCCGCTCTCATTTCATGTCGAAAATAATCTGGATCAGTGGTATCAGAGCAGGCTGCTCTTGATCGTTTTTCAGTGCATGTCCCCGACGAGGTCTGAGTATAGAAAGTTGGGTCTCAATCTTGTCTCTCTTGAGGAAAATTGCTCTTGCACACCCAAGAAACCTTCAATGGCGGAAGAAAAGAAAAATGATGGAGGAGACGATCCTATCAATTTGTTGTTTGAGCAAGCTCTCACGCGACAAAGGGACGAAATGATGGAGAATTTTTCCCACATCCTTCAATGCCTGCCGATAGCATCAGGCGCATCTTCATCAAGATACCACTTTGGAGGCACCTCACCTTTCAAGGTACAGGTTAATTTTGATATTCCCATATTTGAAGGTCAAATAGATGCAGATGCCCTAGATAAATGGTTAAATCTGCTAGAAGGTTATTTCTCTATTCACAATTTTTTCGAAAAAGAAAAGATCACCTTCACACTCCTTAAATCTCTCCCTCATGTCAAACATTGGTGGGAAAATCACTGGGAGCAAAGTTCCATAGAGGAGTCTAGAATATATGGGGCCGATCCCACTTGGGATTTTTTTTTGGATGCGGTAAAGGAACAGTATTACCCTGTTGGAAACTATGAGGACCAATACATGAGATGGACCACACTGCGGCAAGAGAGGGGGCAAGCAGTTTTGGAGTTCACCAATACCTTCCATAGCTTGTGCACCAAGCTGGGTATCATAGACTCCGAGAGACATTTGGTTCTGAAATACCGTGGGGCTCTACACAGATACATCCAAACTGAAATGGATTTTTTGGACATCTCATCACTCGGTGTTGCTTATCGATATGATATTAAAATTGAGAAGAAATTTAACCACCAGAACAAGTAGGAATTCAGGTCTGCAAATCCGCAACAACTAAAGTATGACAAAGACAGCTTGAACAAACAGTCTCCCAAAAACTAGTCCAAGACACAGGAAAAGAACGGTCACAGGAAGACAAAGAAGGACATCAGAAAATGGTGCGAGTTCCACAAAAGCCCTTGGCACAACACCAATGAATGTCACTCAAAACAATCATTGGTGGTCGAGATCAAAGACAAGGAGCCAAACCTTGATTCAGAATCTGATTATGAAAATAATGGTAAAATATAGATCATCGACATAGACCCCACTGCTATTGTTGCGACTGCAGCAATTCAACCAGAAGAACCAACAGATCCTGAAGAGGGGGAGCACCTTTTTCATTCACAGATGTGGGTGAAGGGGACCCCGCTGCATTTTATTATTGATAGCGAAAGCCAGAAGAACCTCGTCTCAGCAGAGGTCATCAAATAATTGGGATTGTCGACAACACCACACCTGCAGCCATACAACATTGGGTGGGTTTGCCAAGGACAAGATATTTGTGTCAACCAACAATGTCAATTGTCATACGGCATCTATCCCTTCAAGTACAAGGTATTATGTGATGTTACCCCACTGGATGTCTGTGATGTTCTCTTGGGCCAACCATATATCTGGAAGCACCATGTTGTTTATGAGTCTCGACCCCGTAGTGTCATTGTTACTTTGGGGGGTCATCTCTACAGAATACCATAGGTAGTTCCAACTATTGTTCCACCTAAAAATTTCCGCAAGGTAGTATCTCATACTGCAAAATTCATCTTTTTCACAATCTGTTCGAAAGGGGAACAAAAGGACATTGCAACCACTACGGTTTCGCCCCCTGCACCTTCTATCCAACAGAAGCAGGTCGACAAGGTTGCAGAAAAGCACAAAAATTCCTTTTTCACACCTTCCTCTCATGTAGCTCAACTTGTTGAACAACCTCAACTTCAATAGGTTCATGAAATACTTCCACAAACCAAGCAGCGTGACGTCTCCAGCAATACAAGCAGCTCACCCAGATGCAGATCCAACAAACGCTTTTCCCTCTCTCTCGGGAACTCAATGCAATGGAGACCATTGCTTCCTAAGGAGGGAGGATTGATCCAGGTGGATATCATTGGCCATCCACCTTTTCTGACTGTCTCAAAACTGTTTTCTGGCAATTTTGGCAATTTACTATATTTAGCAGGTTTTATCGTTCGGGGCCATTTTGAGGGCCTAAATGAAGTTTTTTGAGATATAGGTTCTCAATGATAGCCAAAGGCATGACTGAGCCCCAAAAATGAATCTCCTCAATGATACCTTTCCAACGAGCTATCACACGCCTAAAACGGAGATCGTATGCAAAAGTTACGACCCCGGGAAGTTGATGTACTCACTTACCCAAACGGGGCCCACATGAATTTTGGTGCTTCATCTCCTAGGGTTAGGTTTTTGGATGTCTAGGACTTTTTTCATTCTCGTTTATTGTAAAAATTCCTTTAGAGCCTCATTTTAATCATCTTCTTGCGAATGCGAGTAGCCGTCACATCTCTTCTCAGAGATAAACTGCCACCATTCTAGCGAGTCTTTCACTCTGTATTTTTACAGTCTCTGTACATTTCTTTCATTAATAGAAATCGTGTATTACTGTATATCTGTGTTTATGGTTGCATCTCTGATACATTTATGTTATATTATTGAATATCTATGATATCTCTATGTATTTCCTTATTATATCTCTGCTCTCATTTCATGCCGAAAATAATCTGGATCAGTGGTATCAGACTAGGCTGCTCTTGATCGTTTTTTAGTGCATGTCCCCAATGAGGTCCGAGTATAGAAAGTTGGGTCTTGAGATTGTCTCTCTCGAGGACAATCACTCTCGGACACCCAAGAAACCCTCAATGGTAGAAGAAAAGAAAAACGATGGAGCAAACGATCCTATCAGTCTGTTGCTTGAGCAAGCTCTCATGCAATAGAGGGATGAAATGATGGAGAATTTTTCCCACATCCTTCAACACCTTCCGATAGCATCAAGCGCATCTTCATCAAGTGACCACTTTGGAGGCACTCACCTTTCAAGGTACAGTTTAATTTTGATATTCCCGTATTTGAAGGTCAAATAGATGCAGATGCCCTAGATAAATGGTTAAATTTGCTAGAAGGTTATTTCTCTGTTCACAATTTTTTTGACAAAGAAAAGATCACCTTCGCACTCCTTAAATCTCTCCCTCATGTCAAAGATTGGTGGGAAACTTACTGGGAGAAAAATTCCACAGAGGAGTCTGGAATATATGGGGCCGATCCCACTTGGGATTTTTTTGTGGATGCGGTAAAGAAACAATATTATCCTGTTGGAAACTATGAGGACCAATACATGAGATGGACCACACCACGACAAGAGAGGGGACAAGCAATTTCAGAGTTCACTAATACCTTCCATACCTAACACACTAAGATGGGTATCAAAGACTCTGAGCGACATTTGGTTCTAAAATACCGTGGGGCTCTACACAGATACATCCAAACTGAAATGGATTTTCTGGACATATCATCAGTCGGTGTTGCTTATCGATATGTTGTTAAAATTGAGCAGAAATTTAAGCACCAGAACAAATGGGAATTTGGGTCTGCAAATCCACAACAACCAAAGTATGACAAAGACAGCCCAAACAAACAGTCTCCTGAAAACCAGTCCAAGACACAGGAAAAGAAGGGTCATGGGAAGACAAAGAAGGACATCGGAAAATGGTGCGAGTTCCACAAAATCCCTTCGCACAACACCAATGAATGTCACTCAAAACAATCATTGGTGGCCGAGATCAAAGACAAGGAGCCAAACCTTGATTCAGAATTTGATTCTGAAAATAATGGTAAAAGACAGATCATCGACGCAGACCCAACATATCCTAAAGAGGGGGAGCACCTTTTTCATTCACAAGTGTGGGTGAAGGGGATCCCACTACATTTTATTGTTGATAGCGTAGGCCAAAAGAACCTCATCTCAGCAGAGGTCGTCAAAAAATTGGGATTGTCGACAACACCACACCCATAGCCATACAACATTGGGTGGCTTCGCCAAGGACGAGATCTTCATGTCAAACAACAATGTCGATTGTCATATGGCATCCAGCCCTTCAAGGACGAGGTATTATGTGATGTTTCCCCACTGGATGTCTGTGATGTTCTCTTGGGCCAACCATATATGTGGAAGCACCATGTTGTTTATGAGTCTCGACCCCATAGTGTCATTGTTACTTTAGGGGGTCATCTCTATAGAATACCAGAGGTAGTTCCAACTATTGTTCCACCTAAAAAGTGTCGCAAGGTAGTATCTCATACTGCAAAATTCAGCTTCTTCATAATCTGTTCGAAAGGAGAACAGAAGGACATTGCAACCACTATGGTTTCGCCCCTTGCACCTTCTATCCAACAGAAGCAGGTCGAAAAGGTTGCAACAAAGCACAAAAATTCCATCTGCACACCTTCCTATCATGTAGCTTGACTTGTTGAACAGCCTCAACTTCAATAGGTTCATGACAGACTTCCAGAAACCAAGCAGCGTGACGTCTCCAGCAATACAAGTAGCTCACCCAGATGTAGATCCAACAAACACTTTTCCCTCTCTCCCAGGAACTCAACGCAATGGATACCATTGCTTCCTAAGGAGGGAGGATTGATCCAGGTGGATATCGGTGGCCACCCACCTTTTCCAACTGGCTCAAAACTGTTTTCTGGCAATTTTGGCAATTTACTATTTTTAGCAGGTTTTAACTTTCAGGACCATTTTGAGGGCCTAAATGAAGGTTTTTTGAGATCGAGGTTTTCAATGATAGATGAAGGCATGATTAAGCCCCCAAAATGAATCTCCTCGATGATACCTTTCCAACGAGCTATCACACGCCTAAAACGGAGATTGTATGCAAAGTTACGACCCCGGGAAGTTGATGTACTCACTTACCCAAATGGGGCCCAGATGACTTTTGGTGCTTCATCTCCTAGGGTTAGGTTTTTGGATGTCTAGGACTTTTGGAATTCTCGTTTATTGTAAAAAATCCTTTAGAGCCTAATTGTAATCATCTTCTTGCGAATGCGAGTAGCCATCACATCTCTTCTCAGAGATAAGCTGCCACCATTCTAGCAAGTCTTTCACTCTGTATTTTTACAGTCTCTGTACATTTCTTTCATTAATAGAAATCATGTATTACTATATATATGTGTTTATGGTTGCATCTCTGATACATTTCTGTTATATTATTGAATATCTATGATATCTCTATGCATTTCCTTATTATATCTCCACTCTCATTTCGTGCCGAAAATAATCTAGATCATCGATCCCACCAACATGTGACACAGAACAAACATTGTTGTTTTAGAAGTGTCATGGTTAGGTGGTAGAGCCTACCTTTACATGGATGCCCTAGATAGATCCTTTTTGCATTTTGGTGTCCATGTTGTCTATAAATGAATTTAGGCTCGGGAGTCCTTGTTAGTCCTGTCATGATTACGATATTGAGCCTCATTCGTCTGATGCACCATCACTCTTGGCTTCACCCTTGAGACGTAAAAAATGAGCACTAATTGTTGTCTTTCAAGCTCACTTTGAAATCTGAAAGAAACATCCGACGAGACTCCATTTATGCTTTTCAATCTTGTCTAGATTAACTAAGAAAAGTTACCTTCTGGAGTCTTCTTTAAGCCCTTTTCAGACTCTCTAAACATGAAAATATTTTCGATCGATGTTGTTATCCTTCACACTTGCCAAAATCAAGCTTGAAGGCACGTCTTTCGTATGGTATTTTACCCCATTTTTGGTTCGGATGGTCAACAAAGGTAAACAGTAGGAACTTTTCTTTGATATAAGAGTATTCTCAGGTATAAGGTTAACCCTTTTTTGGGCCTGAGGGACTAAATTTATGAAAAAGGAACATTCTCCTTGCTTTTGGTTTATCACCTTTTTCGGGCCTTGGAGATTACTTACGAAAAAGGAACCCCCATAGAGTCCATAGTTAATCTCTTTTCAGACTCCCTGAAATTGAAAAGATTATCGAGTGAGCTTGTTCCTTCACACTCGTTAAACTAGCCCAGAAGAACATCTACTGGCATGTGTTTACTCCTTTTTGTGGCATGTGGATTATGGAGGAAAAGGGTACACCTTAGGAGATTCGTCTTGCTGGGAGAGTTATCCTCAATGACTTTTATAATTTTTCAAGCTAAGGAGACTAAATCCATAAAAAATGTAGTGAGTCCATAGTTAATCTCTTTTCAGACTCCTTAAAATTAAAAAGATTGTCAAGTGATCTTGTCTTTGTCACACTCATTAAAATGGTTTTGAATAGATGTCTTTTCGGTGCAAGTTTACCCCTTTTTCAAACCGACTAGACAATCTCTGAAAAAGGTACTTCTTGGAGTCTTCTTTTACATTTTATCAGACTCTCTAAACATGAAAAAAATACCGAGCTTACCTTCTCTGGGCTCATTAAAAATACATCTAACGGGGTCTTATTGTGTCTTTCTAATTGCATTTTCATACATGTGTCTTTGGCCTAATGTTAAATTCATGTTGCTCTCAACTGAACCTTTGAAGCATGCCTTATATGTAAGCCTTGTAGCACTTTGCCTCTGGGAGCTAACACCTTGACCCATGGAGGAATTTTCCCCGAGTGTCCTTTTCCTACACATGTCTCCTTCCTCTCATAATTAGTGTTTTACTTGCGCTTGGAACTAGTATTCTTGCTTACAACACTCGTTCCTCCTTTGTAATGTAGCATTCTTTTATTCTT
>ML778404.1:1253018-1264554 GCA_009831015.1 Picea engelmannii
ATTTAAAGTTCACTTTACCACTTATAAAGTGACTTTATGAAAAAGACCCACTTTTAAGTTGTGGACCACATTCCCAGGTAAAAGTTTAAAAACCCATAGGAACCACTTGTCCAAGGTACAAATCTTCATTAAAATTCAACACTTATGAGAGTAAGCATCAATAAAATATGCATAATATACATACCCTCTTAGAGATGTTGATGGCATTGGAACACATATATCTGAGTGGACAAGTTCCATAATTCCTTTTGTTTTGTTGTGATGGCAGCCGCGCTCCTCACCCTGCACATCCGCTTTTAGGATCTTCCTTTTCCTCATGGCCTGAAGAACTCAAGCATCCTTCTATTTCCCTATCGGGAAATATGCACCCAAAGGATCCTCCGTACGATCCCCTTCCCTTTATTTATCGGGGAATCGGACTTCGTGACTTCACGATGTCAAAGGTCGACCACTGGGCTCTCGAATCCCCGAGACTCGATGACTAGTCAACACTAACCTTCTCCCTTTCCACTATCAAACTCTATGCTATCACGATTTTGCTACTTACGATGCCAAGTAACTCGTCTTCGTAACTCGTCTTCTCAACTCCCGATGCCCGATACGCTGAAACACTGATGTACATGTGTGAGTTGACCTTTCCACTGCCTGTCACTTCTATCGGGATTTCAAGATTCGCAGGATCACAAATATGAATGTCAATGGATTCAGGGCTTTCCTTTTCCCGATCCCTGATATGGTACACCACCAGTCCTCCACTAACTCCTGCTTTGGACCCACAGTCCTCTCATCGGAATATCGCGTTTCGCGATTCCAAACTACAAGAGAAGCTTATCTCTGAAATCTTCGACGCCTGAACTTCGACTTCCTCAAATCTTTTGACACGGGTCCCAATTGATGGATGGTCCTGGGCTCGTCGGGATATCGCAGATCGCGATATCGCAATTCTCGTTACAACAACTTGGAGCTTCGATTCGTGAATCCCCGATACACAATATCATGTGTAGATCCGATGCTCTCTATGACTCAGGTCGACGGCTCTGCCCCTCCTAAGCTTTAAAGCTCTTTATGTTCTTGCTATAACCTCCTTTCACCTCTGTAAGATCAAATGGCCCTTGGAACTTTGCAAAATCTCCTTAGAGGATTTCAACCATAAGTTTGTCCTTTCGTAATCCACGGAATGACTAAGTGTCTCCCCATGAGACTTGTTCGCCTGCTTACAAACCTGTGACTCTCTTGCAACTTCAAGTCACAACTTACCTGTGCTGTTCTTCAGCAGCTCTGAGGTCTATCCTTCCTGATCTTTACTCACTTCCTTAAGTTCTCAAAAGGAAAACCATTACTCTCACTCCCTGCGGAAAACCTTCAACAACGTCTAAGCGTTGAAGTCACTCGACTATGTGCACTTCTGTAGCAGTAGTCCTTCACTTTCTCACTAAGGTTCGCAACCCTGAGACCTTTACCCAGCCTGTGCACTCCTTGCATGGCTCTCTTGCCCAACTGCACTTCTGGGATGAATGAGAACCAAAGTTAAACTACTCGAGCCTCTGTCAATGCACTCCTGTGGACGATTCTACTGCACTCCTTGCAGGAATCTTTGGCTCAAATAGAGAAACAATTGGAACTCATTCCTTCACCCTCTCAGGCTCCAAATTAACCATGAAATCACATACACAACATATAAAAAGAAAATGTATGACAGGAAGCAAACATTCATGAGAATATTAACATCAATACACAGAGAACAACACAAACCATGAATTTGAATCAAAGCTTTCTTCTATTAATTCAAATATCTGTACATGGGTGTTCTTACATAGTTCTCTACCTGCTCTTGCTCTTCCTGGATTGATAATACAATGATACAATGAGGGTGTCTATATCCATTTTTCCCTCTTTTTCTCTAAAAATGTCTAATCTATGAATTAAAATCCTATCTACCAGCATTAACTATATTAAATGACGGTTATCTACTAAAGGACGAGAGCTATCCGCTCAAGGTCCATTTACAATATACAAAGTGCGCTTCATTAAATTTTCACATTAATGTTTGTTCAACAGTTTCAAGGTGTTTTCAAAAATTTGTGTTAGATGCCTTCTAGTTGTCTTCCGCTTCTGTGCTGGCTCGCTTGATGAGTTGGCGATGCTCCTGCATCATACTCCTCAGCTTGAAAACATTCATGGGCTCCTGTCCATGAGCTCCTGAACAGTCTGTCCATGCTTTTGTATTTCCGCTTCAGTCTCCCAACTGGCATCTTCCACTGGGTGGTGCTTCCATTTGACCAGATACTTGAAGTATTGCTTCCTCCTAGTCTTCTTGTCCACTCTTTTATCCAGTATGCATTCCATCTACGGCCTATCTACAAATGGCATCTGTTTTATCCACTAGATCATTGGTTCCCCTATTCTAGTCTCTGCTTCTCCAGCCCTGCATGGGTATAAATCTGCGATATTAAATATCGGAGATATTCCGATTCCATCCGGTAACTCGATCTCATAAGCATTTTCTCCGAATTTTCTCAAGACCTTACATGGTCCAATTTTCTTCATCTTTAACTTATTGTATGTTCCCCTCGGAAACCTTTCTTTCCTCAAGTGTGCCATAACTAGATCACCAACCTCAAACTGAAGTTGTCTCCGATGCTGATCTGCTCTATGCCTGTACTCCTGGCTTGATTTCAGCAGTCGCTCCTTCACCTGGTTGTGAAGTTCTTTCATCGCTTCAGCGAATTCTTCTGCACTAGTGCTGCTAGTAGCAGTCTGTTCTGAATCCCTCAGTTCAAAAACTCCTCTCGGTTGCACGCCATACACAATCTGAAATGGACTTCAGCCTATGCTCCTATTCACTGAGTCATTATATGCAAATTCCACCTGTGGTAATATGTTGTCTCACTGGCTGTGGTGCTCTACCACCAGGCTCCTCAGTAAGTCTCCTAGACTTATGTTCACCACTTCTGTCTATCCATCTGTCTGAGGATGATAAGCTGAACTAAACAACAAGTTAGTCCCCATATTCTTCCATAATGTCCTCCAAAAGTGCCCCACGAACTTTGTGTCTCTGTCCGAAACTATGCTTTTGGGTAAGCCGTGAAGTCGAAGAACCTCTCTAAAAAGAAAATTTGCGATGTGCATCGCATCATTGGTTTTCTGGCATGGGATAAAATGTGCCATCTTAGAAAACCTATCCACTAATACAAAGATGGAATCAAATCCTCTTTGCATCCTTGGCAACCCCAATACGAAATCCATGTTAATCGCATCCCATGGCCTCTCTGGTATGGGAAATTGCTGATAAAATCCTACATTCTATTTTCTTTCCTTTGAATGCTGGCAAACTCTATATCTGTCTACAAACCTCTTGAATTCTAACCAAATCCCTGGCCAAAAGTAAGACTCGCTCAGCTTCGCGAATGTCTTATCGTGACCAAAATGTCTGGCCAATCCTCCGCTGTGTTTCTCCTTCAGCAGATTCTCCCTCATGGAAAAATTTGGAATACATAATTGATTGCCCTTAAACAACAACCCTTCCTGGATCACGTACTCTATCCACTGGCTTCTGTCTCTGAGAAATGGATTCTCAGCTGCTTCATACACTTCTGTAAAATCTACATCACCTGTGTACATGTCTTTGAGATCATCAAAGCCTAACGTCCTGACTTTGAACTCCTACATCAGTAAACATTTCCTGCTCAAAGCATCAGCCACTTTGTTAGCAGTACCCGAAAGGTGTTTAATCACAAATGTGAAATTCTGCATATACTCTACCCATTTTACATGTCCCTAATTCAACTTCTCCTGTTGAGTCACAAACTGTAATGCATGGTTATCACTATATAAAACAAATTCTTTTGGGATCAAATAATGCCTCCACTTTTTCAGTGCTTGTATGATAGCATAAAACTCCTTATCATATGTGGAGTATTTCAATTTCGCCTCATTCAGTTTCTCACTGAAATATGCAATTGGTCTTTCCTCCTGACTCAAGACCGCTCCTATGTCAAACCCACTTGCATCACATTTCACCTGAAATATCTTTTGGAAATCCGGTAACACCAAAACTAGTTGTTCCGTGATCTTCCACTTCAACAGAATGAAGCTATTCTCAGCCTCTGTTGTCCATTGAAAAGATTTATTCCATTTCTTCACTGTGTCCATCATCGCTACACTAATCCCACTGAAATTTCTGATGAACTTCCAGTAGAAACTAACCAGTCCATGAAAACTGCTCACCTCAAATACATTCCTCGGTGATGGCCAATTCTTGATCGCTTCTACCTTATTCAGATCCATCCTCAACTCATTTATGGATATAACAAAACCCAGATAAATGAGTTATGTCTTCATAAATGACGACTTCTTCATGTTTATCAATAGCTTCTCCTGTTGTAGCTTCTTCATCACAATGGCAAAATGCTTTAGATGCTCAGCCTTTGTCTTGCTGAAAACCAATATGTCATCCAGATACACAATGACAAATTTCCCGATGAATTCCCTTAGGACTTCATTCATTAACCTCGTAAAGGTACTTGGCGCATTCGTCAAGCCAAATGGCATGACTAGCCATTCATACAAACCTTCGTTTGTCTTGAATGTTGTTTTCCACTCATCACCTTCTCTCATGCAAATCTGGTGATATCCATTGTTTAGATCAATCTTTGAAAAATACTTGGCTCCGCTTAAGAAATCCATTAAATCATCCATTCTTGGAAATGGAAACCTGTACCTGATGGTTATCTTGTTGATCGCCCTTGAGTTGGTACACATTCTCCAACCTCCATCTTTCTTCGGACTGAGTACTGTCGGAACAACACATGGGCTTAAGCTTTCCCTGACCAATCCTTTGTCCAATAACTCCTGGACCTGCTTCTTTACCTCTTCATTCTCCTGCGGCGTCAACCCGTATGAAGATTTGTTCAACAAAATAGCTCCCAGTATGAGGTCTATATGATGACTCACACTCCTCATTGGTTGCAATGAACGAGGTAATTCGTCCACCACGATGTCAGCGAACTCTTCCAGCAGTTCCTGAATCTCCTCTAGTAGATGCTCCACTCTTTTGCTAGTCAGAACAATTCTCGGCTTTCTAACCACAAAGAATTGTGGATCTTCTTTCTTCTTCACCTCCGTAAGAAGTTCCTTCCCACTCATGAGAAGTACTGCGTTGCTTACTTCTGGTTTCACCTCCTTATCCTTTATCAGAAGCAACATATGGTTCTCCCATTCTTCTCTAGGGTATATGTGTTCATTCGCCCATCATGAATCGCATTTATGTCATATTGCCATGGTCTACCCAGCAATAGATGACAAACATCCATGGGAATAACATCACACAAGATTTTATCATTATAACCACCTATCTTGAATTCAACCAAGCATTGTTTAGTAATAGTTACCTAGTGTCCCTTCTGTAGCCATGAAACTTTTTATGGGCTTGGATGATCAGTTGTCTCCAACTCTAGTTTCTCTACCATCTCCGTAGATACGAGATTATCCGTGCTACCACTGTCCATGATAACCTTGCATACCCTATCCTTGGTCTTGCAAGCTGTTCTGAAAAGTCTGGTTCTTTGAGCTGAGTCCTCCACTTCCTTTCTGTGTGTTAAGATAAATTTACGCATCATCAGTGACCTTCCTCCCTCAGCATCTTCAGCCTCAACATCCCGCTTCTTTGCTTCGGTGATGTGAGCTTCTCCAATGTCCCTCTTTTTCTCTGGACACTCAAATGACTTGTGCCCATTCTTTCTGCATGTGAAGCATGTGATTACTCCACCTCTTCCTCTTCCTCTGCCTCTAGTACAAGGAAACATGTTATTATCGGCATACCCTCCTTTCTGCTCAGTATTCTGTTCACTTTGCTCAACATGTTGCCCTCGTTGTGAACTTCCAGCTCTCTCGGTATGAGTCTGAGGCTTTTTCCAGTTGTCCTTGTGCTTCTAGTTTATTTCTTGGGCAACTACCTTTCCTCTTGGTTGACTCCTTCCTCGCCCTCACTGATCTTGCTTACGGATCAGCTTCTCCGCAGCTTTCAGAGCCATCTGATAGGCATCTTCCATAGTTCAGATGGTTTCCATACTCAATTCATCCTGAATGTCGTATCTCAGACCATTTAGATATCGAGCAACCTTCTCATCATTTCTCTCCCGATGACCTTCCTTGATGTTCAGTCGATAGAATTCCTCCGTGTATTCCTTCACTGTCATCAGCTTCTATCTCAGGTTCTACATCCTCCTGAACAGAGTGATTTGATAGTCTCTTGGGATGAACTTTGCCTTCATCTTTGCAATCATTCGATCCCAACTTTTAATTTTCTGCTTACCTTTGCAGCATCTATCTCCTTGTAGCTCATCCCACCATAATGTTGCATGTCCCTTCAAGCGCGTGACAACATGCCTGAATTTCTTATCTTCTTCAACATCTTCATAATTGAAGTAGGTGTCAAGAGCCCTGATCCAATCCAGAAGCTCTTCTGCATCCAAATTTCCCTCATAGACTGGAATGTCCATCTTCGACTTTGCACCCATCCGTGCAATAGATTTTATTAGACACTCGTTTGCTGCATCTTCGGCTACAACTTCTTCTTTGCATTCAGCCTGGACTTCATCCTCTGAATCGCTAAAATCCCCCGCACTAACTGTGGATCTTTGCATTGTCTCCATGTCTTCAAGTCTTGCTCGGAGATCACGCATTTGCCTGTCTATGGTTGGATCTACCATCTGTCTACGTCTTCTTCGCTCCTCCGTATCCTCTGGATCGGGTGACTACACATCCCTTCTCCTGGGCGGCATGATGAATCCTCTTCTCTGCTACAAAAAGCAAAGAGTCTTCCTTAGCTCTGATACCACTTGACGATAGCCACGCTCCTCACCCCGCGCGTCCACTTTTAGGATATTCATTTTCCTCATGGCTCGAAGAACTCAAGCGTCCTTCTATTTCCCTATCGGGAAATCTTCACCCACAGGATCCTCCATGTGATCCCCTTCCCTTTATTTATCGGCGAATCAAACTTTACAACTTCGCGATGTTAAAGGTCAATCATTGGGCTCTCAAATCCTCGAGACCCAATGACTAGTCAACACTGACCTTCTTTCTCTCCACTATCAGAATCTATGCTATCACGATTTCTCTACTCGCAATGCCAAGTAACTCGTCTTCTCAACTCTCGATGCCCGATATGCCAAAACACCGATGCACATGTGTGAGTTGACCTTTCCACTGCCCGTCACTTCTATCAGGATTTTGGGATTTGTAGGATCACGAATCCGAATGTCAATGGATTCAAGACTTTCCTTTTCCTAATCCCCGATATGGTACACCACCTGTCCTCCACTAACTCCTTCTTTGGCCCCACAGTCCTCTTGTCAGAATATCGCTTTTCGCAATTCCAAACTACAAGAGCAGATTATCTCTGAAATCTCCGATGCCCGAACTCTGAATTCCTCGAATCTTTTGACATGAGTCCCAATTGATGGACGGTTATGGGCTCATCGAGATATCGCAGATCGCGATATCGCAATTCTCGTTACAACAACTTGGAGCTTCTATTTGCAAATCCCTGATACATAATATCATGTGTAGATCTAATGGTCTCTATGACTCGGGTCGACAGCTCTTCCCCTCCTGAGCTTTAAACCTCTGGATGTTCTCGCTGTAACCTCCTTGCACCTCCGGAAGATCAAACAACCCTCGGAACTTCATGAAATCTCCTCTGTGGATTTCGACTGTCCATTCGTCCTTTCGTAATCCATAGAATGACTAAGTGTCTCCCCATGAGACTTGTTCACTTGCTTACAAACCTGCAACTCTCTTGCAACTTCAAGTTGCAACTTACCTGCGCTGTTCTTCAGCAGCTCCGAGGTCTATCCTTCCATAGCTTTACTCACTTCCTTAAGTTCTCAAAAGGAAAACCATTGCTCGCACTCCCTACGGAAAACCTTCAACAACGTCTAAGCATTGAAGTCACTCGACTCTGTGCACTTCTGCAACAACAGTCCTTCACTTTCTCACTAAGGTTTGCAACCCTGAGACCTTTACCCAGCCTGCGCACTCCTTGCATGGCTCTCGTGCCCAACTGCACTTCTGGGATGAATGAGAACCAAAGTTAAACTACTTGAGCCTTTGTCAATGCACTCCTACGGACGGTTCTACTGCACTCCTTGCAGGAATATTTGGCTCAAACAGAGAAACAATTGGAACTCATTCCTTCACCCTCTCAGGCTCCAAATTAACCATGAAATCACATACACAGCATATAAAAAGAAAATGTATGACAGGAAGCAAACATTCATGAGCATATTAACATCAATACACAGAGAACAACACAAACCATGAATTTGAATCAAAGATTTCTTCTATTAATTCAAATATCTATACATGGGTGTTCTTACACAGTTCTCTACTTGCTCTTGCTCTTCCTGGATTGATAATACAATGATACAATGAGGGTGTCTATATCCGTTTTTCCCTCTTTTCCTCTAAAAATGTCTAATCTATGAATTAAAATCCTATCTACCAGCATTAACTATAGTAAATGCCCGTTATCTACTAAAGGGCGAGAGCTATCCACTCAAGGTCCACTTACAATATACAAAGTGTGCTTCATTAAATTTTCACATTAATGTTCGTGCAACAGTTTCAAGGTATTTTCAAAAATTTGTGTTGGATGCCTTCCAGCTGTCTTCCGCTTCTGTGCTGGCTCACTTGATGAGTTGCGATGCTCCTGCATCATACTCCTCGGCTTGAAAACATTCATGGGCTCCTATCCATGAGCTCCTGCACGGTTTGTCCATGCTTTTGTATTTCCGCTTCAGTCTCCCAACTGGCATCTTCCACTGGGTGGTGATTCCATTTGACCAGATACTCAAAGGAAGCACCAACTCCCTGGTTTCTCTAGCACCAACTAGAAGGAAGCACCAAATCCCTGGTTTCTCTAGCACCAACTAGAAGGAAGCACCAACTCCCTGAGAGTTTCCAGCACCAACTGGATGGAAGCACCAACTTCCAATCATACAGGCACCAACCTGTATAACAGAGAACAAGATTTCTCCCTTGCACCACCGTGCCACCCTGGTTTCTCTGGTTGCAACCAGATGGAAGCTACAACTTCCTGTGTTCAAGCACCTACTTGAACTTCTAAGGAAAACAGTCCTCCCGAGCACCTCCCAACCACCCTTATTTATAAATGACTGAATAAACATTCAACTTTACAGATAAATCAGTTCATACCGATATTACTTTGTTTTGTATATCCTGTCTTCTGCTGCTTGCTCTATCAGTCTGCTCTGCTTCGGCTCTATCATTCTGCAATTCTTCTCTTCCTTCACAAGTCTGCTTCTGCATCACATTCTTTTGTCATTCTGTTCTTTTTCTCCTCTGCCTGTCATTAAATTTCATGCTCAGTATCTTCTTCTTTCTCCTTTCTAACCGTTTCATTCTTTCTCCATTCAGAACGGCCACCCATACAGTGTCACTCGTTTTCTTTTATACATCCTGCCTTGACGGTTCCACTTCCCCTCTCCTTTGGCAAGAACAATGACAACTGTCTCAGCAACTGAATCGTCATCTGAAACGCTAAGTAATTATTCATGATGAGTCTGTTTCATTAACAGAAATCATACTCAGTCGTTAACTCGGAGAGAGAACAGTGACCCTCCGATCAATGCTTGATCCAATGGTTCAGATCCCATCGGGATTTCACTCATCGTGATTTCGGTACTTTTGGCGTTCACAGTTTTAGTCACTTACAAATCCCCTGACCAAGGGCTGTGACCACAACCTTATGTCTCTCTATTGGGGTTTTGGCCTTTCCCGAGCTTTAGCCCCTTCCGGCTACACAATGATCCATGTGACCAGTTATCATGTGACCAGTTTCTCACCTCTCCAATTCCCGATTACCGATGTGCCCCTTTCCATGCGTTAGCCCTGCTTGCCATAGGCCTTGGCCCCATAAGACCATCAACACATGACCTCGGTCAGACCTCTCATCGGGGTTTCGACGTTTTCGATATCACTATACACATGCCTCCGGGATTCCCGATCCCCGATTTCCCGATGACGGAGATCAATGGTCCAGATTTCATTCTTAATCCAACGGCAGTGATTACATCGCGAAATCGCATTTCGAGTTTTCGGAGTTCTTGATGCATTGTGTTCTTGACATATCAAATTCTGATCCCTGAAACTCTGATGCCACCTGTCCTCTGCTCTGTCATCACACATGATTCGACACGTATTACACACTGCCACATGTCACTCTAATTCATTACTTGTATGTGTCTAAAGTGTTGAATCTGTCTGACACTTGTCACTACCTGGTTGTGCCACGTGTCTCTTAGCTGACGTGGTCTGTTGACGTGGGTCGAGTCGATGTTTATCTGACGGTTCAGATTCCGTCGAGATTTCACATATCGCAAAATCGAGGATTTCGTTGTAGAGTGAACTTTGCATTATTAAATCCCAATCCCCGAATTGCCGATGAGGCCTCCTGGCTGCCACGTGTCCATACAAATGAATGGTCCAGATCCCTACTTGATTTAACGACTGCGATTAAATCATGAAATCGCGTCTCGCGATTTCGGGGTTTTCATTGTTGAGTGAACAGGACATTTCAAAGTCCCGATCCCCGATTTGCTCCTTTGGGTTATCTCTCTCGCAACTTTTATAGATCTGACGGCCCTCGTTCTTTTGAGAAATTTGTATGAGATCCTATGGTCACTGACTCTTCTTCCTTTTTCCTCTGTAAGCTCTTACTGTGCGCGTTTTCTTCAAGGCTGTTCCTCCTGAGCTTTTACTTCCACGTCCCCACGGGGTTTTATCCTTCTTATCCTGCTATCTCTATTGTTGCCATTAATGACAACAACCATCACTGCATTCTATCCACTGAATTTGCCAACAATATCCCCCTTTGGCATTGATGGCAACACTTACATTCAACATTTAGACTTCAACTCTCCTCTGCATTCGACCATTCAGACTCTCCTCTATTACCGAAACATTTTGAACTCGACTCCTTTCTCCCCCTTTGACATCAATGTCAAAGAAGAAACATTCTTCCACTGATCTTGTTGCAGAACATACTCCCCCTGTCATCTATAAGCATTTAGGAAATTCATCAGATATTCAATAAGCACTCCCCCTGACCAGGTGCACATATTAGACACATGAGTCGGTAACCCCCAGCTTTTGACGAAGATATCCAAAAGGGGTAGCAGCTAATGGTTTAGTGAAAATATCAACAATTTGTTCTGTAGAGGGTATATAGTTTAGTTGAACAATTCTGTTTGATACTTGTTCTCTGAGAAAGTGATACTTTATAGGAATATGCTTAGTTTTGGAATGGAGAACAGGATTCTTGGAGACACTTATGGCACTGGTGTTATCACAATGAATTGGAATAGGGTTAGCGTAGGTTACCTTCAAATCTGCAAGAGTTTGTATCATCCATAAGATCTGTGTGCAGCAAGTAGCAGCAGCAATGTATTCTGCCTCTGTAGTGGATAATGAAATAGATCCCTGCTTCTTACTAAGCCATGCAACTAATGAG
>ML778404.1:1278028-1298176 GCA_009831015.1 Picea engelmannii
AATACTTCCATTAGCAGCATGTTTTATCTTGTATAACCATTTGGAAGATACCAAATCTTTCCCATACATCATTCTTTATAATATATTGGTATTATTTTGTCATGGCATCTGCCCATTCTTTCTTTTGAATGGATTCTTCAAAGCAAGTAGGCTCCTTCTCTATGATATCACACATCAAAGCCATATAACTAGAGAATGGTTTAGGTTTCTTGATCTGTCTCATGGTTCGTTCTAGGGCACCATACTTCTCTCCATCTTGTATACGTTCCCTTGCCCATGTTGTCTTTCTCTTGTGAGATATTGTCATCTGGGGAGGTTCTTGAGATTCTATCATGCCACGATTGTTGGGCACGTTAATTGTCTAATTGAATAGAAAATCAAAGTGTTCAATATAAATTGTCAACCCAGGGAAGTCTATTATTTCAATATAATTGTGCACAGTCTATGCTAGATTATGAAAAAATCTCTAATCTAATTGTAGTAGGGAAGTTTTTTTAAAAACAAACATTATCACTAACACTGGTGTGCTGATACAGCTGGAGTTCTACAGATTTGAAATCATAATTGCAATCTAAACTGAGGAATGTATAAGAACGCTGGATTGCCTACTCTAATCCAACTTTCTAATTTACTTTTGTAGAAAGAAGCTCTATACTATTTGCAGAAAGGAAATCTACTTATTGCAGGAAGGTACTTCGCACTTTTATTTCTTGGAAACAAGATTTTAACCCAGTGCAGAAAAAGGGAAAGCAATTCTCCAGCAATGTTCAACAATTGACTTCTAGTTCTCATGAGACAAGTTTATGTGCATCTAACAAGAAGGAACTAAACTGTAACAACAATTGTATTCTAGAAATGTCTAATAGTTAAATCATTCACATTTAAAACAACTAATCTAGAATTCAAAACGAAGGGGAATCGGTGAGGAAGGTGGGTCCTTTCCTTCTCACTGAATCCGCTCAAAGAAATAGGTTACAGTTTTCTAAAGGAATTCAATCCACTCATTCATTCAATTGCCAAAAATGTTTGTGTACAATCATCGTTACTTTTCTTTCTCCAGTAAAAAAATCTAGACCTTCATTACCAAAGTTCTACTACTTAAAGTCAGAGTCATTCAGTAGAACATAATCAGAACAGTCTTGAGAATCCTCGATTCTTAAGATGTTCGTTTGATATCATCAATACAAAATATAGAACTCCACTTGATCAACATCATGAGCTAGCATCTATCATCAGCAAGTGTTGCAGCAGTCGTATAACAACAGGACTAGTGGCATATGTTGTAATAGCTTCCATGGTTGACGGGATTGTGTTGCAGTAGTCATGTAACAACTTCCAAGATTGGCACATAGCTGTAAGAACAACGAGTTTATCAAAGTGGGTTGTTCTAAGCATTTCGATCATTATTTAAATCATTTCATGGGTAAAATATGTGAATGTTACCAATCAAACATGCTAAGTAAATGAAAATATAAAAGTGAGATGAATAGTTCATACCTTAGGAAAAAGGGTCTTAGTACTCATTATAATAGTCATTTAGCTTAGGAATGAGAAGGTTGAATGGGAAAAAGTTGTAGTGAAAAAGGGACATTTATGGGTCCTAACATGCCCCCCAACTGAATCCATTGCATGTCCTCATGCAAAACACATTCAAACCTTACTTTGTAGTTGAATTAGATAACTGTCTCCTCCAGTGCAAAATTGCTAAGAGAATTTGCTAAGTGTCGGTATTGAAAAATGTTGTGTCCAAAAGAAAATCTGTTGTGTCAACGATTTGTCTAAGTTTCTTTATCTTTGAGAATAGAATCAGTTTGAGTTGCTCGAGTAACAACTCATGAAGGAAACAAAGGTTCTTGTTTGCAAGCTTCTGGTATACCAATAGTTGTTTTATGACGTTGAGATCTCCTCTGTTTTACTGATTTTTGTGTAGCAGTAAGTTCATGTTAAGTCTTGACTAAGACAGTTGTTGGTCCTTTAGCGACTAGAACTTTGACTACCTCATATCCTACCTCAAAGTAAATGTTTCCGCACTCAAAGCACATGAGTTCTTTGTTTTTGTCCATAAAAACTTTTGTCAGTGCTAGGATGTCCAAGGTTATCCCTTCTGGATTCTTCTATCAAGAATCCTCCACCTCTTGTTTCAAGGTATTTAACTCTGCTTTGAGGTTATAATTCTCTGTTATTAGTGCAGGGATTCTGGAATTTTCTTTATTCTTGATCTTTCTCTCCATTTGGGCAAACAATTGGGCAAGTGGCACATCCTCAGCATGTTGTGGAGTTGGTTCTTGTGTAACAATTGTGTCTGTTAGGACTGGTTCTTGTGGAACAGTCTCGACATGGATAGTTGGTTCTTGTATTACTAGCTTTGGTGGGACACTCCTCTGTGGAGTAGCTAGTTCTAGTGCAACAGTATCGACCTGGACAACTGGTTCTTGTGTAACAACTATGTCTATTAGGACTGGTTCTTGTGGAACAGTCTCGACATGGACAATTGGTTCTTGTGGAACCATACCTGTATCAACCATAGAGGATAGTGGATGAAGAATGGGAATATCATGTTCCATATGTTGCCATCCAATTGTAGCTTCGGCAGACCTGGTGGACCTAGTTCCTCTCCTAGGTAAAATAGAAATGAAAGTAGGGGTTTTCTTCTTCATTGTTGGAGGAGGAACGGGGCGTTCTTCCTCAACCACACAAGGAGGATATTCTGGTATATTGGGTTCTGTGATGATCTGGACATTTTCAATGGACGTGTGATGCATAGAATCATCAGGCGGAGCCGATGATTCTACTACGATTTGAGTACATTCACTTTGAAAGGAGAGAATAGTTTCCTAAATTTCTGTGCATAAAGTAAACCTGGTATTCGTAACTCTATAGAATTCTCTGTCACAGTAGCCAGAGGGCTCTGATTTGTAGTTGATACAATTTGGTCAAGGGCTCTCTGAGGTTTTCCCTTGAATGGTGATGCAGGAGCATCTCCCACATCAAGCGAGGCAGTGCGAATGCAAGTGGACAATTGGACGAGCGCCAGCACAAATTTTGAAATTTACCTTGGAATTGTTGCACGAACATAAATATAGCAATTTAATGAAGCAAACTTGTATAATGTAATGGGCCTTGAGAAGATTTCTCTTGTCCTTAGTAGGCAGAAGGAATTTAAGATAGTTAATGTAAAGTAGATAGAATTTAATTCTAGATTAGACTGTTGTAGAGTGCAAGAGGGAAACAGGATATAGACACCCTCATTATGTATTGTAACAAAGATGGAGATTGAAGCAAAAGAAGAGAAAGAGCATGCAGAGAGCTATGTAAGAACACCCATGTACAGATACTTGAATTAATAGAAGAGATTGATTCAATTTCATGGTTTTGTGTTTCTCCTCTGTGTATTGTTGCTGAATGATATGATCATGAATGTTTGCTTCCTGTTATACATTTGCTTTATATGTTGTGTGTATGATTTCATGTTTGAATTGAAGTCTGAAGGGAAGAAGGAATGAGTTTCAATTGTTTCTCTATCTGAGCTAGAGTTCATGCAAGGAGTGCAGTCAAAGTGTCCGCAAGGAGTGCGTTGATAGAGAGTTCAGATAAGTAGCTTTTGTTCTCATTTCCATGGAAGTGCAGATAGGTACAAGAGCCGTGCAAGGAGTGCACAGGCCGAGTGAAATTTAGGGTTTTGAACCTAAGCAAGAGCTGAAGGACTGCTGCTGCAGGTGTGCGCAGAGTCAAAGATTCAACACTTGGAAGTGGTTGAAGGTTTGCCGCAAGGAGTGCGTGCAAGGTTCTCTGAAAGATTCAGAGTTGGGAAAAGATCAGGAGGCATAGAACCTTCGAATAATCGCCAAGAGAAGAACAGGGAATTTGTGCCATGGAGCATTCAAGAAAACACTGTAAGTTTGTACCGTAGATAGACAAGTTCCATGGAGGAATGCTTGGTCATTCGCAAGGAATCATCAAGGAAGGACGGACGGTCAACATTCTCCGAGGAGGATTCACGACGTTCCGTGGACCATTAGATCTAAAGAAGGTGCAGGGGAGATACAATGATGTATTCTCTAAGGGTTCAAAGCTCAGGAGGGGCAAGACCATAGCTCCGAGTCACAAGGACCATCGGATTTACACGTGGAATCGTGCATCAGGGTTTCATGGGTTGAAGTCCTGTGATTATAGCAGCAGGAATCATGAAATCGTGATACGCGATATCCCGACAATTACGTAAATAGTGTGGGGCCACAGGAGTGGTGACGTGAACAGGTGGTGCTTTATATCGGGGTTTCGGAGAGAGATGTCCCAAGCCATTGACATCAAGATTCGCGACATAGCGAAATCCAAAATCCCAACGAGGTGACTAAGTGTGGAAAATTCAACCCGTGTGTGTGTTGGGTAATCAGCATATCGGGACTCGAGAGTCGGAGTACCGAGTTACTTGATATCACGAGTGGAGAAATTGCGATAGGGAAAACCATGATAGGAAGAAGTCAGCATTGACTGGTTATCGATTGTCGAGGATTCTAAAGTCCAATTCTCGACCACAGACCCTGCGAAGTCACGAAGTCTGATCCTCTGAGTGCAGAGAGGGGATCGCAAGAAAAGTTCTGTGGGTGCAGATTTCCCGATAAGGAAATAGAAGGAAATCAGAGTTCTTCGGGGCCACGATAAGGGAAAAAAAGATCCTGTGTCGACATAGACCTTCCGACCTACGGGTTGTGGAGTAGAGGGCATCAGCATCAGTTTGGTATCAGAACACAAAAAGGTTCTTTGCTTTCTGTAGCAAAGAAGAGAATTCACCATGCTACCAAGGAGTGATAGAGAATCAATCGATCCAAAGGATAGGGAAATGCCATGAAGAAGAGGCAGGCAGATGACAGATCTAGTTATGGAGAGACAAATGCATGATCTCCAAGCAAGACTCGAAGACATGGAGATAGCGCAAAGACGTACAGCCAGTGCAGGGGATCTAAATGATTCTGAAAGTGAAGTTGAGGCTGAACGTGAAGAATAAGTTGCATCCAAAGATGCATCAAACGAACGTTTGATCAGAGCTATTGCCAGGATGGGTGCAAGAGCAAAGATGGACATTCCAGTTTATGAGGGAAACTTGAATGCAGAGGAGATTATAGACTAGATTAGAGATCTAGACACATACTTTGAATATGAAGTTGTCGAAGAAGACAAGAAAGTCAAGCATGTTGTCACAAGATTGAAAGGACATCCAACATTGTGGTGGGATGAACTACAAGCTTCCAGATGCTGCAAGGGTAGGCAAAAGATCAAGAGCTGGGATCGAATGATTACGAAGATGAAAGAGAAATTCATCCCCAGGGATTATCAAATTACTCTATTCAGGAGGATGCAGAACCTGAGATAGAAGCCGATGATAGTGAAAGAATACACTGAGGAATTCTACAAACTGAACATCAGGGCAGGTCATCGGGAGAGCGATGATGAAAAAATTGCTAGATATATGAATGGCCTGAGATATGATATCCAGGATGAGATGAGCATGGTAACCATCTAAATGGTGGAAGATGCTTATCAAATGGCTATGAAAGCGGAGGAGAAGCTGAATTCAGAGGGGCTAAGGAAGAATTCAGCCCAGAGGCAAATCAATTGCCCATGATAAATATCAGAAACCCAGAGAGGAATGGAAGAAACCTTAGGGTAAAGTTGAGAGAGGTGTAACCTCACAACGAGGGTGGAAATATGATGAACAGAGATGGGAGAATACTGAGCAGAGAGGAGATTATGCTAACAACAACACTTTTCCTCATACTAGAGGTAGAGGAAGAGGAAGAGGTGGAGTAATCACATGCTTCACATGTGGAAAGAATGGGCACAAGTCTTATGAGTGTCCAGAAAAAAAGAAGGACATTGGGGAAGCTCACATCGCTGAGGCACAAAGGCAGGATGTTGAGGCAGAAGACGTTGAAGGTGGAAGATCGTTGATGATGCGAAAAGTCCTTTTGAAACCAGAGAAAGAGGTGGAAAGTTCAATCCAAAGGACCATACTTTTCAGGACTACTTGAAAGACCAAGGATAGGGTATGAAAGGTCATTGTAGACAGTGGTAGCACAAATAATCTTGTTTCTACAGAGATGGTAGAGAAGCTGGAGCTGGATATGACTGATCATCCAAGCCCATACAGAGTTTTGTGGCTACAAAAAGGACACCAGGTAAATGTCACTAAACAATGCTTACTTGAATTCAAGATAGGAGGATATAATGATAAGATCTTATGTGATGTCATTCCTATGGATGTTTTTCATCTATTGTTGGGTATACCATGGCAATATGACAGAAATGTGATTCATGATGGGCGAATGAACACATACACCCTGGAAAAGAATGTGAGGACACACATGTTGCTTTCGATAAAGGATAAGCAGGTGAAGCCAAAAGTAAGCAACACTGTACTTCTCATGAGTGGGAAGGAACTTCTTACAAAGGTTAAGAAGAAGGAGGATCCATAGTTTATTGTGGTCAGAAAACTAAAGATTGTTTTGACTAGCACAAGAGTGAATGATTTGCCAGAAGAAGTTCAGGAACTACTGGATGAGTTTGCTGACATCATTGTGGATGAATTACCTCATTTGTTGCCACCAATTAGAAGTGTGAGTCATCATATTGATCTCATACCAGGAGCCAGTTTTCCAAACAAAGCGGCGTACAGATTGACGCCGCAAGAGAATGAAGAGATTAAAAGGTAAGTCCAGGAGTTGTTGGACAAAGGTTTGGTCAGGGAAAGATTGAGTCCATGTGTTGTTCCAACAATACTCAGTTCGAAGAAAGATGGAGGCTGGAGGATGTGTACTAACTCGAGGGCGATCAATAAGATAACCATCAGGTACAGATTTCCATTGTCGAGGATGGATGATCTGATGGATTGCTTGAGTGGAGCAGAATATTTTTCAAATATTGATTTGAAAAGCGATTATCATCAAATCCGCATGAGAGAAGGTGATGAATGGAAGACAACATTCAAGATGAATGAAGGGTTGTATGAATGGTTTGTTATTCCGTTTGGCTTAACAAATGTGTCGAGTACCTTCATGAGGTTGATGAACAAAGTCTTGATGGAGTTCATTGGAAAATTTGTCATTGTGTATTTAGATGACATACTGATCTACAATAAGACAATGGAGGAGCATCTGAAGCATTTGGCTACAGTGATGCAGAAACTACAGCAGGAGAAGTTGTTGATAAATATGAAGAAGTCCTCATTCATGAAGACAGAACTCATTTACTTAGGATTTGTTATTTCTGCAAATGAGTTGAGGATGGATCTAGGTAAGGTGGAAGTGATCAAGAATTAGCCATCACCGAAGAATATTTTTGAGGTGAGAAGTTTTCACGGATTGGCTAGTTTTTACCGAAAGTTCATCAGGAATTTCAGTGGAATTAGTGCAGTGATGATGGATATAGTGAAGAAAAGACATAAATCTTTTCACTGGATAGAATAATCTAAGACGATTTTCAATCTATTGAAGAGGAAGATTATGGAACAATCGGTTTTGGTGTTGCCAGATTTCCAAAAGACATTTCAGGTGAAATACGATGCAAGTGGATTTGCAATCCGGGCAGTCTTGACTCAAGAAGATAGATCGATAGCATATTTCAGCGAGAAGCTGAATGAAGCGAAATTGAAGTACTCCACTTATGATAAGGATTTTTATGCTATCATACAGGTATTGAAGAAATGAAGGCATTACTTGATCCTGAAAGAGTTTGTCTTATACAATGACAATCATGCATTACAGTTTGTGACTCAACAGGAAAAGTTGAATCAGAAACATGTCAAATGGGTTGAGTATATGCAGAATTTCACTTTTGTGATAAAACATATTTCTGGTACTACTAACAAAGTTGTTGATTCTTTGAGCAGGAAGTGTTTGCTGTTGCAGGAGTTCCGAGTCAAAACGTTGGGTTTTGATGATCTCGGGGACATGTACGCTGATGATCCAGATTTTAAGGAAGCATATGAAGCAAATGAGAATCCATTTCTTAGAGATAGAAGCCAATGGATGGAGTAAATGATCCAGGAAGGATTGTTTTTCAGGGGCAATTAACTGTGTATCCCAAAATGCTCCATGAGGGAGAACTTGCTGAAGGAAAAACACAGTGGAGGATTGGCAGGGCACTTTGGTCATGACAAGACGTTCGCAAAGCTGAACGAGTCATATTTTTGGCCAGGAATGTGAGCCAATGTCAATATATTTGTAGACAGATGTAGATTTTTCCAGCATTCGAAGGGAAGAAGATAGAATGCAGGGTTTTATCAACCATTTCCCATACCAGAAAGGCCGTGGGATGCGATTAGTATGGATTTTGTATTGGGGTTGCCTAGAACACAAAGAGGCGTTGATTCAATCTTTGTGGTGGTGGATAGATTTTCCAAGATGGCACACTTCATTCCATGTCAAAATACCAGTGACACAACTCACATTGCTAATCTATTTTTCAAAGAGGTCATTGGACTTCATGGGTTGTCGAGAAGCATAGTTTCAGATCGAGACACGAAATTCATAAGGCATTTTTGGAGGACCTTATGGAAGAAGCTGGGAACTAACTTGGCGTTTAGTTTGGCTTATCATCCTCAGACGGATGGGAAAACAGAAGTAGTGAACAGAAGTCTGGGAGACTTGCTCAGAATCTTGGTGACAGAACACCATAGCTAGTGGGACGATATATTGCCACAGGCAGAGTTTCCTTATAATGATTCAGTTAATTGGAGCACAGGGCAAAGTCCATTCTAGGTTGTTTATGGTGTGTAGCTGAGAGGAATTTCTGAGTTAAGGGATTCAGAACAGACTACAACTAGGAGCGCTAGTGTAGAAGAATTCACAGAGACGATGAAGGAACTTCACAGCCAGGTGAAGGAGCAATTACAAAACTCAAGTTAGGAGTATAAACGCAGAGCGGATCAACATAAGAGACAACTTCAGTTTGAGGTTGGTGATCTAGTTCTAGCACATTTGAGGAAGGAAAGGTTCCTGAGAGGAATGTATAATAAGTTAAAGATGAAGAAAATCGAGCCATGTAGGGTCTTGAAGAAATTTGGGGCGAATGCTTACGAGATTGAATTACCCGATGGGATCAGAATTTCTTCGATATTCAACATCTCAGATTTGTACCCATATAGAGCTGAGGACACAAAGACTGGAAGTGAGTAGCCAGTGATCCAGTGGACGGAGCAGATGCCAGTTGCAGAGAAGTCGAAAATGGAGTGCATACTGGATAAGAGAGTGAGAAAGAGGACCAGGCGAAAGCAATACTTTGAGTATCTGGTCAAATGGAAGAACCATCCAATTGAAGATGCCAGCTGGGAAATTGAAGCACAGATACAGAAGCATGGACAGACCATGCAGGAGCTCATGGATAGGATCCCATGAAAGTTTTCAAGTGAGGGAGTATGATGCAGGAGCATCTCCCACATCAAGCGAGCTAGCGCGAATGCAAGTGGATAGCTAGACGAGCGCCAGCACAAATTTTGAAATTTACCTTGGAATTGTTGTGCAAACATAAATATAGCAATTTAATGAAGCGCACTTGTATAATGTAATGGACCTTGAGCAGATTTCTCTCGTCCTTAGTAGGTAGAAGGCATTTAAGATAGTTAATGTAAAGTAGATAAAATTTAATTCTAGATTAGACTATTGTAGAGCGCAAGAGGGAAACGGGATATAGACACCCTCATTGTGTATTGTAATAGAGATGGATATTGAAGAAGAAGAAGAGAAAGTGCATGCAGAGAGTTGTGTAAGAACACCCATGTACAGATACTTGAATTAATAGAAGAGATTGATTCAATTTCATGATTTTGTGTTTGTCCTCTGTGTATTGTTGTTGAATGATATGCTCATGAATGTTTGCTTCCTGTTATACATTTTCTTTACATGCTGTGTGTATGATTTCATGTTTGAATTGAAGTTTGAAGGGAAGAAGGAATTAGTTTCAATTGTTTTTCTATCTGGGCTAGAGTTCCTACAAGGAGTGCACTCGAAGTGTCCGCAAGGAGTGCGTTGACAGAGAGTTTAGATAAGTACAGGAGCCATGCAAGGAGTGCGCAGGCCGAGTGAAATTCAGGGTTGCGAACCTGAGCAAAAGCTAAAGGCTTGCTACCATAGGTGTGCGCAGAGTCAAAGATTCAACACTTGGAAGTGGTTGAAGGTTTGCTGCAAGGAGTGCATGCAAGGTCCTCTGAAAGATTCAGAGTTGGGAAAAGATGAGGAGGTATAGAACCTTCGAGTAATCGCCAAGAGAAGCACAAGGAATTTGTTCCGTGGAGCATTCAAGAAAACATCTTAAGTTTGCACTGTGATAAACAATTTCCATGGAGGAATGCTTGTTCATTTGAAAGGAATCATCAAGGAAGGATGAACAGTCAGCATTCTCCGAGGAGGATTCGCGACGTCCCATGGACCGTTAGATCTAAAGAAGGTGTAGGGGAGATACGACAACATATTCTCTAAGGGTTCAAAGCTCAGGAGGGGCAGGACCATAGCTCCGAATCATGAGGATCGTTGGATTTACACGTGGAATAATGCATCAAGGTTTCGTGGGTTGAAGTCCCGTGATTATAGCAGTAGGAATTGTGAAATCACGATACGCGATATCCTGACGGTTACGTAAATAGTGTGGGGCCACAAGAGTGGTGATGTGAATAAGTGGTGCTTCATATCGGGTTTTTGCAGTGAGAAGTCCCAAGCCATTGACATTAGGATTCATGACATAGCGAAATCCGAAATCCTGATGAGGTGACTGAGTGTGGAAAAGTCAACTTGCGCGTGTGATGGGTAATCGGCATATCGGGACTCGGGAGTCGGAGTACTCAGTTACTTGATATCGTGAGTGGAGAAATCACAATAGGGAAAACCCCGATAGGAAGAAGTCAGCATTGACTGGTTATCGGTTGTCGGGGATTCGAAAGTCCAATTATCGACCACGGACCCCACGAAGTCGCGAAGTCTGATCCTCCGAGTGTAGAGAGGGGATAACGAGAAAAGTTTTGTGGGTGCATATTTCCCGATAGGGAAATAGAAGGAGGTCAGAGTTCTTCGGGCCAAGATAAGGGAAAGAAAGATCCTACATTGACATAGACCTTCTGACCTACGAGTTGTGGAGTAGAGGGCGTCGACATCAAATGGACATTTTCTTTTCTAAGAAAATGCACTGGTAATGATAGTAGGTGCTTGATCGACTATTGCAACAATAGGAGGGTTTTGTGTGAATGTCGGTGCAACAATAGAGGAGGTAAGAGGACATGATGTTATAATGGATTGTGCTGACCTTGCTCACTTTTTAGGTAATGCACAGATAGGAACAAGGGTGTTCTTTTCAGAGATAGGGGGTAATTTGTCAATGATAGGTGTCGCAATGGACTGTGATGACCTTGTTCTCTTTCTCGGTGATCCAGAGATAGGAGAAAGGGTTTTCTTTTTAGAGACAGGAGGTAGGTTTTCAATGATAGTTGTTGTAGCCAAGTGTTTTGATGCATGTCTTGGTCAAGTGGTTGGTTGTTAATCTATTTGTTCGACCACAACTACATGCTGTTGCAATGCAATTTCGTTGAGGCTTGTCTGGCTGGTGCCAGGATGGCTTTGGGTTATGCAGTTTCTTTTCTAAGTCATATTATGGGCAGCGATAGTAGGGATTTTGACTGTTATTGCAACCAAGGGTAGAGGCTCAGGAAGAGGTCCATGGGTTGTGTTTTCAAAGGTTGGTGCAATCACATCTGTATGTATAGAATGTGGATGGTCTGCTACAGCAGGTAATGGGTTACTTGAGATGCCCATAACTTTACGAATTATTAGGCCGATGAGTCTATGATTAGAAATGCAATTCTTGGTTTTCTTGGACTTTTTTACAAAATGAGCCATGTTATGCAATGAATGGAGGAGAAAATAAGGAAATTTTATGAATTTCTGATGTCGCAGATGTGATAATAAGATGAAATTAGAAAAATAAACAACTTGGTATCAGCCTTCGCAGGTAATGTACCTTTTAAGAAATTTTGCAACTTTCCCCCATGGATCTGGTAAGGAATTGACATCTACACCTATACCTTTGTTCTGAACTTGCTCAGTGTTTATAAGGAAACCCTTCTATGCATCTAGAAGATGTGTTTTTCTGTTAAACCATCAGTCTCCTGATCTTGGCAACCCTCTTACGGCAGCAATGCTTTCTTCTGACACTAGAATCCTTACCCCATTCACCATTGAATACCCTTCAGTAAGATTTTGACTAAACTCCAATACCTTGTCCTCATTAAACCCCTTCAACTTTTTAAAATATGATATCCAGCCGACCTGAAGAAATATTTGGCAGGCCTCTAGATGTTGCAACAAACTGTCCATAGTTGCAGGTTCATATCTCAAAGCTGATCCTCCCATGATGTTTATTGAGAGTTTAACAAGCACGTAAGAGGAGAAACTATCACCTAAATCAGAGACGCAACAAGCTCGAACGTGGTTTGCAGAAAGAATACAGTGTCTCAGTAAAAAGAAGAGTGGGTGGAAAGGTGGTGGAGGTGTGTATAAAATTTTGTATGGACGACTAGATTTACATTTCCCCCCCAACTAAATGGATTGGCTCTGGGTGCATTGATTTATGACAATTGGTTTGTAAATAGGAAAGTGTGCTTTTATATCTTCATTACTTTAACATGTAGGATTAATCATGTACCTTATATCTTACTGCACATAACGACCTCTCAGAGTAACCGCACTATCCAACCGCCATCTAAGTTGCGCAGAATAGTTGACATGATGAAGTATCATGAGAGAAATGACAACTTGAGCAAAAACAGAGTCCTTACTGTAGTTAGCCAATTGGAAATCACCGGATGTGAAGTCAAGTCAATATGAAGAAGTACTTTCGGATAGAGAGCATTAGTATTGTCTAATCAGTGGTGTTGTGGCATTGAAAGATTGGAGGGCTAGAGTAGTAGCATTGGAAAAAATGAAAAAAAGAAAGAGTGAAGTGGCAAGAAAGAATGACAACAATTAGTGTATCAGAAGGTTCTTTGAAAAAAATGGTGGAGGTAGGTGTAACAACATGGAAATCAGCCAATTTATCGAAAGAAGGTGTAACAACATGGAAATCGACCAATTTATTGGAAGAAGGTGTAACAACATGGAAATTGACCAATTTATCGGAAGAAGGTGTAACAACATGGAAATTGGCCAATTTATTGGAAGAAGGTGTAACAGCATGGAAATTGGCCAATTTATCAGAAGAAGGTGTAGAACAGTATAGAAATCAGTCGAAAGCTACATTACTTAGTTTCTAGGAAGTTTTTCAACTTCCATGAACTAATTGTTTGACTTGTTTTGTGCTACTCAATTGCCTGATACCTTTCAAAGCTTTATTAGCATAGTAAAGAAAATAGAGAAATTTCAACTAAAAAAAGAGAAATGCAAATTTTTCCGAGGTTATTTATATACAAGGTCTGAGAAAAAGAAGTCCTAAAGTTCAGAAGGGGAAGGAGCAAGCTCCTTTCTATTTAAGAATTGATAAGTTGTATCAATTGTACATCTAGTTTTGAATTCTACCTTGGACAATGGACACTGATATAGATGCAAGTGATGACCATTTGCATGTAACTGTGTATTGGATCCATCAACAGTAATCAATCGGACTATCCCATTGGGAAAAATAGTGTCTACCTCATAAGGCCCTAACCATCGTGTACGCATCTTACCTTGAAATTCCTTAAAGCGTGAATCATACAATAGAGCCCAATCTCCTTTTTGGAATAATTTCTTCTTGATGAATCGGTCATGCCATTTTGTTCTTTGTTGTTGAATCACTATGGTTTGATGGATGGTGTCCAAATGATTTTCATCAAGCTCATTGAGCTATTGTAGTCTAGCTTTCTGTGCCATAATCAAGTTGAGGTTGATTACTGATGCAGTTCTTAAGGTTTTGATTTTGAATTCAATGGGGAAAATAGGGATTTTTCCATATACCAACTTGTAAGGAGAAAAACCAGTTGTGCTCCTCCAAGTAGTTCGGTAAGCCCATAGAGCTTCATGCAATCTACCGGACCAATCCCTACGATTTTCTCTCACTTTTTTAGTAAGAATGGCTTCGGTAACTTTGTTGGTGCTTTCCATCTGGCCATTGCCTTGTGTATGGTATGGAGAAGCTATTCTATGTAAAACATGATATTTACTAAGTAGCTCTTCAAATTTTATGATGTGAAAGGGGGTCCCCCATTAGTTACCAATTCTATGGGAATGCCAAACCTAACAAATATATCTTCAAACAAGAATGCTAAGACAAATTCTTCTGAGGCTTTGATAAGTGCTTTTGCCTCCACCCACTTGGTCATGTAAACTGTATAGACCAATATATAAAATTTCTTATTGGAAGGTGGGTGAATGGACAAAATCCATGGCCCGTATCTTAAAAGGCTCTAACACTATCTGAGACTGGAGAGGCATCTCATCCCTGTGAGTTGGTTGACCCATGCGTTGGAAACTGTCTCAAGGTTGGACATACTTCTTGGAATCTTGAAATATGTTGGGCCAAAAATAGCCCATCCTTAAAATTTTATGCCCAGTCCTTTTATCAACAAAATGACTCCCACAAGGACCATCATGGCAAGCTTTTAGCAGATCATAAGCTTCATCATTCCTCACACGTCTCCTGATTTCTTGGTCCAGGCCTCTGTAGAAGAGGTATCCTCCTATCCAACTATACCTATCACTCTTTTGAATAATCTTCCTTCTTTCTCGAGGAGATAGATGTGGAGGTACCTTCCCTACAACCAAATAATTAGCAATGTCTGCATACCAAGGTGAGTGAGCAGATACTACAAAAAAATGTTCATCAGGAAAGGAATATTCTACAGGTGAATTATCATCATTTATATGTAATCTTGAGAGAAAATCAGCAACCACATTTTCTTTTCCTGGTCTATCCACTATAGTGATGTCAAATTCTTGTAGTAGTAACAACCATCTTGTCACTCGGGAATTAGTAATAGGTTTATTCATTAGATATTTAATGGTTGTATGATCAGTATGAATAAATATGGGATAACCAATTACATAATGCCTAAATTTATTGATTGCATAAACTACTACCAAGAATTCTCTTTCAGTAACTTTGTAATTTAACTCAATAGGAGCCATGTTCTTGCTGATATAGTAGATAACGTAGTGTTCTTTTTCCTCTTGTTTCCCTAGTACTGCACCAATTGCAGTGTCTGAGGCATCTGAAGAAATGTGAAAAGACAGAGCCCAATTAGGCCCTCTCAAGATGGGAGCTGTGGACAATTTATGTTTAAGATCTACAAAAGACAATTCATAGTTGTGAGTCCAATGAAAGTCAATATATTTTGTTAGTATAAAAAACAATGGAGAGGCAAGTTTAGAGAAAATTTTAATGAATCTCCTATAATACCCGGCGTGCCCTAAAACAATTCTTACCTCTTTCTGAGTTGATGGAGTCGGAATGTCCAAAATTACCTGGATTTTGGCTGGATCTACCTAAATCCCTGCATAAGAGATGAAGTGTCCCAACACTACCCCTTCACGCATCATCACATGGAACTTTTCTGTACTTAAAGAAAGATGAGACTGTCTACATATTTTGAGCACTTTTTCCAGATTAGACAAAGCTTCTTCGAAATCAATACCATAAGGTGTAAAGTCATCCATGAATATTTCCATACAGTCATTCACCATATCAGAGAAAATACCAATCACAGCTCTCTGGAAAGTGGTTGGTGCATTACACAAGCCAAATGGGAGAACCTTGTAGGAAAAGGTACCCCAAGGGCTAGAAAAGGTGGTTTTATCTTGGTCCTGTTGGGCAATTTGTATCTAGTTATAACCACTAAACCCATCTAGAAAAAAAAAAAAAAAATCCCAGCTAGGTTGTCTAAAACCTTATCAATAAATGGTAGAGGGAAATGATCCTTCTGTGTGGCCTTATTCAGGGCTCTATAATCCACACACACTCTCCACTTACCATTATTTTTAGGAACAATAACCAATGGTGATACCCACTTGCTGTCTGATATAGGATAGATGAATCCGGTGTTGAGAAGTTTTTGAAGTTCTTCCTGAACAATTTCTTTTAGGTTTGGGTTCATCCTCCTTTGCGATTGACAAATGGGTCAGCAATATTCTTTGATGTATATATGGTGGGTGCATAGTTCATACGGAATGCCTTTCATATCCATGTAATCCCAGGCAAATGCTTCTTTATGTACAGTCAGTAATTTCATCAATCGATGAGTTTCAACAGTGTTGAGATCGGGATTGATGTTCAAGGTTTTTCCAGGTTTGACTTCCACAACGACGCTCTTAGAACTGACTCCAGAAAAGAATTCAACTGTTGTTCTTTGGTCATCTGTTGTTACAATGTTCACTATTACAATGGTTGTTGTTACAGTTGAATCAATTTGATTGCCAACAGTTTCTGAGAACATTTCCGAGTTCATTTCTTCCTGGGCAATAGGGTTAAAGACTCTGATCAATCAATGGTGTGTGTTCTATGTAAAAATAGAGGGGTCACAAATAAAGAAGTTGATTAACTCATCCTCTGTCTCATATTTGAAACTCAGGGACTTTCCTATAGTTAGCATGGGCAGAGCACTTCCATCCTCAATGTCCATCCATAAAGTATTTTCAGGTTCTGTACTGGGTGTAGCATGAGGATACAGGGTAATTTTTTTTGTTTCATAACCATCAGAGATGGTCATGGAACCAGATGTAACACCCCCTTTCAATCAAGGAAGGCACTACATCGTGGAATAACAATACTCATACTTAATTATATATCTATCATGCATTTAGAGAAGGTTAAACAGAGAACTCAGAGTAAGCATAAGAATTACTGCTATTATAAATAATCAATGGCTTTAACATTAATACATATGCAAAGCAGAATACATGATAATTATAATTACACAAACATGCAGAAACATAATTAAAACATCATCTAGAACTTATCTATGAAACGGTGATAATTCCACCAACCAAGTGTAGGCCTTCCATGAACCTCCCAGCCTTAGACCACGCTACTCTTCAAGCTTGATAGTGGGTCACCCCCGAGCTAGGACTAAGCTCCACCCCAAGGCAAGGAATCCTAGACTAGGCTGAGGTTATAGGGAAAACACACAGTCACAAGGAAGGAATTTTCTCCCAGGAACCACTCATACTCACTGCCACAGACTCTCCTTTTCCACATGCCTGTTCCACCCCAGGAGTATACACCTTCTCTGTCACCTAGACAGTCCTTCGGTAGCTAACCTCCCTTGCCTTGGGTTTCAGCAACAGACTGGACCGGAAGTCTCCAAGCTCCGTGGCAACTACAGGGTTCCTTCTAGGAGTTCTATCCTTCCTCTGCACACTGTCTCACCTATAGAGAGTCTCTCACAGGCTAAGCATCATGTTCTTTCAACTTCAATCACCTCTCTCATCTAGAGAGAGTGTTGTACAAACTAGCCAACAAGCCACACGTAGTCCAGCACTATGTGGCCACAACAACCAACGCGAAAAATAGACACGAGCTTTCCAAATAGGCTCAGCAATGACAGGATGGTCTCATGGTTATGGCTTTGGGACAGAGTCTCCACACATAGGCTCAATCTCATCAGACAGAGGATGCATCGGCTTTTCCAGAAATCAACACCGGCTATCCCTGAAATCAGCACACAGACTTCGACCCCCAGTTTCAGAATGGCACAAGGTCTCTTGCGGGGGTCGGATGGGATGTATGGTTTAGAAGATGCATGGGGTATCTTGTAGGGTTCAGAGAGGATGTATGATTCATAAGATGCATGAGGTCTCTTGCCGAGCTCGGACTGGTTCACACTCAGACGGTCAGGTAGAATGGAGGTGGCCCCCCCCACCACAACTCATCTCAATTGTTTTATTTTCATGTTCTTGGGTTCACACTCGTCATGCATGAAACTGCATGCATTCCATCAGCATGCATTCATCCCTATTTGGAAGTCACTTGTCATTCCAATAGAACTTAGGATAAAACATATATTCGCATTATTTTTGGAATAATATGGAAATATTATTCCCAAGGCTTAAGCCCTTAGGCTTAGCCCCTAGGCTCAACACTTATCCCCTCTTCCCACCTTCCAGCCCCTAATCCCTTGCCCACTCGATGGAATCTTAGTCCCCCATCACTCATTCATTGTGGTCGGTTTGCATTCGACGGTGTTTATATTTTTATTAATAATGTGCATAGATACATGTACAAAATCAGGCTCTTGGCCTTCAACACTTAGGCTCTCTGGCCTAATAATTACAGAATCCCACCAACTTATATTAACTTGGCTCACCAACCTATAAAAAAAAACATAATTAAAATTCATTTCATAAACAAGATTTACAACAGGGCTCAGCCTTGGGGACATTACAATCCCCCTCCCCTTATCTCTACACTGTCCTCAGTGCAAATTTACACTGTCTCTGCAAGATTTTCAAAATTTTCAAAAATATGCGGGTACTCTACCCACATAACATCTTCATGCTCCCATGTCGCATCCTCAGGACTGTACTAGGTCCACTGGACCTTTACAAGCCCTATAGATCGATTCCAGAGCTGTTTGTTTTTCTTGTCCAATATGCACACATGATGCACTTGCAGGACACCTTCTATTTCCACCTGAACCACATTCCAGTCAATAACATGATTAGCATCACGTATATATTTCTTAAGCAATGAAACATGAAACACAATATGTACAGTCATAGATGCAGGTAATGAAAGCTTATATGCAACTAGCATAATCCTTTCTAGGATTTCAAACAGCCCACAAAATCTTGCTGCCAACTTGGCGCAACTTCCCAGCTTCAGGGAACTCCTGTTAGTTTTTACTTTCAGGAAAACATGATCACCCACTTTGATTTCCCTATGGGTTCTGTTCTTATCAGCACAACTTTTCTGCCTGTCTTGGGCAACTTTCAAATTCAGCTTAATTTTTATCATTTGGTCCTCGATCTTCTTGAGAAACTCTAGCCCAACTACTTCTCTGTCAGCTGGATTATCCCAACTCACTGGAGTGTTGTACTTTATTCCATAAAGTGCTTCAAATGGGCTCATCTTCAACGATGCATGATACCCATTATTGTAGGCGAATTCTACCAAATACAGGTAGTCTTCCGATGTTGATGGTTTGTCCATCACATACATTCTTAGCATGTCTTCTATTACTCTGTTCACCCTCTCTGTCTATCCATCAGACTCGAGATGATATGCTATACTAAAATTCAGATTCATTCTGAATCCTTAGAACATTCCTTTCTAGAAATTTGAGGTGAATTTCGGGTCCCTATCAGACACAATCGTTTTAGGAATTTTGTGCAAGCGTGCCAGTTCTTTTAAGAAGATATCAGCAACATTTGTTTCCTTGTGAGTGGTTTTCAGTGGAATAAAATGGGCAGCTTTTGTAAGCTTGTCCACCACAACCATGATCGGATCATGCTTCTTTCTTGTTCTAGGCAATCCTATAATAAAATCCATGGCCACCACTTCCCACTTCCACTCAAGAATGGGCAAAGGCTACAACAACCCTGTTGGGTGCCTATGCTCAGCCTTAACTTTCTGGCACTCCATACATATGGTGATGTATTCAACGATCTCTCTCTTCATACCTGGCCAAAAGTAATGGCTTTTGACTATTGCCACAGTCTTCTGATATCCAAGATGTCCAACATAAGTCACGTTATGCATTTCTTTTAGAATCACAATTTTCAATTCCTGGACAGTGGGTATATGCACTCTATCTTTATACAAAAGTAATCCATCAGCTTCCAGGGTGTAACTTTCCCTTTTCTATGGCCTTTCACTCTGTTGTAGCTTTTCTACCAAATCTTTGTGTTGCAAATCTACATTTCCATCTTCCATAATTCTATCCTTAATATCAGTCCTGTACATGCTAATGGTTGTATCATGTAAGTCATGCACTTTTCTACTGAGTGCATCAGCCACCTTGTTTTCCTTCCCCTTGATATGCTTGATATCAAAGTCATATTCACACAGAAACTCCAACCACCTACTTTGTCTAGTGTTTAAAGTCGGTTGATCAAACAAATATTTCAGACTGTTGTGGTCTGTTCTCAATTTGAATCTCCTTCCCATGAGGTAATGTCTCCATTTCCTCAGAGTGTGGAT
>ML778404.1:1321267-1333380 GCA_009831015.1 Picea engelmannii
TAAAATTTGGATTTTCTCAGATCTGAGGACACCAGGCTACTCGCCTTAGCCAAGCGCACCTCCTGGTAAGGTCAAAATTTGATTTCGAGCATTTTCAATTTTTGGTTATTTTTGTTGCCGAAAGTACAAGATGTCTGCAAGCAAAAATCTTGTTGAGAAACTAGAAGGCATAGACAACTTCCATGCCTGGAAGTATAGGATCGGTCTGATCCTTGTAGAGAATGACCTATCAGTATTTATCAAAGAAGAAGTGGAGGAACCTGAAGATGCCATAGAGAAAGGGAAGCATCACAAGGACTCAATCAGGGCTCAGAGAATCATTGTAGATTCAATCAAAGACCACTTGATCCCATATGTATCATCAAACAAAACCCCGAAGGATATGTTTTATGCTCTAAGAAAACTATATGAAGGAAAGAACATTAATCGAAAGATGAATCTCAAAACTCAGTTGAAGAATACCAAGATGCAGAAAGGACAAATGATTCAAGAATATTTCTCCCGAATCTTCGAAATAAAAGAACAGTTGAAAGTGATTGGAGACACCATCGATGAAGAAAAATTTGTAATAACTACCCTAAATGGTCTCGCAAGACCTTGGGATGCCTTCATCTAGTCATTATGTGGCAGAAAGGAGAAACTACAGTTTGAGAGCCTATGGGAAGAATGCACCCAAGAAGAGACAAGGGTAGCCAACCGTGAAGCACTACTAGGAAGGGACGATGATCAAGACCTAGCTACTCATACAAAAGGAGGAAGAAAGAAACCCTACTTCAAAATGGAATCTCAGAGAGAAATGCAACCATCAAACAAGTTCAACAACCAAGAATCTCATTCAAGAAATTTTCAGAAGAAAGGACAATGCAAGGGACGAGATCTCTCATCTATACAATGCTATCATTGTAATAAGATGGGACACAAGGTGAATAATTGTCTAGTCAGAAGAGAAGAGTACAGGAGGAAGCACAAAAGGAAACATGCTCACATTGCCGAAGATGAAGAACCACCTATGAAGATGATTAAGGACCATGTCTTGATCTCATCTCTCTCAGGATCTATATCACCTGGAAAGGACACATGTCTCATTGATAGCGGTGCATCAAAGCATATGACGGGTAAGAAAAATACTCTCTCTTGTATTTCAAAAAAGAGGTTTTCTCATAAAGTAACTCTTGGAGATGATTATCAATATCCCATCAAGGGAATAGGAGAATCAAACTACAAGCTTGATTCAGAAAAATCAATAACAATGAAGGAAGTACTCTATGTACCGGGCCTAAAGAAGAACTTACTCTCCATATCAGCCTTAGACAAGAAAGACTATAGAGTTTCCTTCATAGATGGAGAAGTTCTTATGTGGGCTAAGGGAGAAACCTTAAAAGAAGCAATCGTCATTGGAAGTGAAGAAAATGGTTTATATAAGCTGAAGGGTCACCCAAAAACTGCTATGACCCATGCCATCGAAAAATCATGTGAACTTTGGCATAAAAGATTGGCCCACATCAACTACAAGGTGCTACCTAACATATGCAAAGCTGTCATAGGTTTACTAAAACTCAAGGTTGATCAGGAAGGCATATGCAATGGATGTGCGCAAGGGAAGAACATGAAGAACCCTTTTCCAAAGAGGGACAACAAAGTAGAAGGAGCATTGGAACTCATCCATTCAGACGTGTGTGGCCCAATGCCATCATCGTCCATTAGCGGGTATGTATACTATGTATCATTCATTGATGATTATTCTCGTAAGACCTGGATATATTTCTTAAAATCTAAAGATGAAGTATTCAGTAAATTCAAGGAATTCAAAGCCTTGATAGAGAATCTTTTCGAAAGAAACATTAAGATACCCAGGTCAGATAATGGAGGATAATATACCTCGAAGGAGTTCATAAAATTCTATAGAGATGTCGAGATCAAGAGGGAACTAACTACTCCCTATAATCCTCAACAAAACAATGTAGCTGAAAGGAAGAACAGAACAATTATGGAAGCTGTAAAGACCATGATTCATGATCAAGATCTTCCTATGTGCTTATGGGCAGAAGTAGCAATGGAAGTTGTTTATGTGCAAAACAGATTATCCCAAAGTGCACTTGCATTCAAGACCCTAGAAGAAATGTTCACTGGAAAGAAGACAGAGGTAAGCCATATCAAAATATTTGGCTTTCCAGTGTTTATCCATATACCGAAAGAGAAAAGAAACAAGTTGGAACCCTCCGGAAAGAAGGGAATATTTGTGGGATACTGTGAAGTATCCAAGGCCTTCAGAATCTACATACCTGGTCACCACCATATCGAGATCAACAGGTGTGTGACCTTTGATGAAGAAGCTTCACTTAAGAAATCGAGAAGATGCCAGCTTGAATAAATGTATGAAGAGGAACCTGTAAATCCCAGGATGATAGAATCTGTGAGGGAAGTTCCCAGAGCTGCAGAACCTATAAGGGAAGTCATAGCTTCCCCTGATGAGGAAACTCTTGAATATCATGATATAATAGAAGTTCAAGAACCTCCTCAAATGACCTTCTCCCATAAAAGAAAGACTGCTTAGGCAAGAGAGCTTATTCAAGATGGAGAGAAGTATGGTGTTCCAAAAGGAACCACAAGACAGGTGAAAAGACCAAAGCTCTTCTCTAGTTACACGGCTTTGATGTACAATTTACTTGATGAAGAACCCACATGTTTTGAAGAAGCCATCCAGAAGAAGGAATGGACAAATTCCATGACAGAGGAATACCAATCCATAATAAAGAATGATGTATGGGAAATAGTTCTCAGACCAAAAAGTAAGGATGTGGTATCATCAAAATGGCTCTTCAAAATAAAACATGCTACTAATGGAAGTATTGAGAAATATAAAGAAATATTTGTTGCTCGTGGCTTTTCCCAGAAGGAAGGTATTGACTATGAAGAGACATTCACTCCCGTGTCCAGATACACTTCGATCAGAACCATTATAGCTCTTGCTGCCAAGATGAAGTTGAAGTTACACCAAATGGATGTGAAGACAACTTTCTTGAATGGTGTTATCAAAGAGGAAGTGTATATAGAGCAACCCCAATGATTTGAGGTTGAAGACAGGAAGTCTCATGTCTACCGATTGAAGAAAACCTTATACGGATTGAAGCAAGCTCCCAGAGCTTAGTATGGCCGTATAGACAGTTTCTTAACGAGCTTAGGCTTTACCAAGAGTAAAGCAGATTCAAATCTCTACTTCAAGATCATGGATAATGAACCAGTAATAATATTACTATATGTGGATGACTTATTCTTAACTGGAGAAGAAAATCTCATCACTGAATGTAAATAGAGACTTGCCATAGAATTTGAAATGAAAGACCTTGGCCTAATGCATTACTTCTTAGGTCTTGAGGTATGGCAGAGTCCAGAAAGAATCTTCCTTAACCAGGGGAAGTACATGGTCAAAATCTTAAAGAAATTTGACATGCTAGAATGGAAGTCCATGAATACTCCCATGGAAGAAAAGTTAAAGCTGTTGGTCGATACTTCATCAGATATGATAGATGGCACTTTATATAGACAGATTATTGGATCGCTGATGTACCTAACGAACACCATACCAAACATTTGTTTTGTAGTGAACACCTTCAGTCAGTTTCTGGTAGAGCCTAGACATGTTCACCTAGTGGCTGCAAAACCTATGATGAGGTACCTTAAAGGTACAATGGATTATGGTCTCAGCTATGATGGAGATCATGAATTCACACTAGGTGGATATACTAATGCAGGTTGGGTAGGAAGCATTGCTGACAGAAAAATCACTTCCAGATGTTGTTTCAGTTTGGGATCAACTATGATCTTGTGGCAGAGTAGGAAGCAATCTAGTATTTCTCTTAGCACAGTGGAAGTAGAGTACATTGCCGCATGTTCTACTAGCTACGAAGCTATATGTCTTCGAAAGTTGCTAACAGGACTATTTGATTTGGAGATGAGAGAAACCGCAATTCTATGTGACAATCAAATCTACATTAAAATGACAGAGAATCCTGTGTTCCACGATAGGTCAAAGAACATAGAGATCCTCTATCATTTCATCCATGACATGGTACAAAGAGGAGCCTTGAAGCTCCAGTACATTAGCATGGATGAACAAGTTGCTGACATGTTGACTAATCCTCTATCTCGTGTAAAGTTTGAACACTTTCGAGATAAGCTTGGTATTGTCCGAAAGGACCCTCCCTGAAAGGGGGAGTAGATGTATTCCTTGCTTCTAACCTTGCTGTTAGACGTAAAGCAAGATGAGTCATGCTTCTGACCTCGCTGTTAGACTTAAAGCATGACATTGTGTGATCCTTGCTTCTGACCTCGTTGTTATATGTAAAGCAAGATGAGTCATGCTTCTGACCTCACTGTTAGACGTGAAGCATGACGCTGCGTGATCCTTTCTTCTGACCTCGTTGTTAGATGTAAATAAAGATGAGTCATGCTTCTGACCTTGTTGTTAGACGTAAATCATGACGCCATGTGATCCTTTCTTCTGACTTCACTGTTAGACATAAAGAAAGATTAGTCATGCTTCTAACCTAGTGGTTAGACGTAAAGCAAGATGATTCCTCACTTCTAACCTCGTTATTATATGTAAAGCGATATGTTGATGTGCTCCTTGCTTCTAACCTCATTGTTAGATGTAAAGAAATATGAGTCATTCTTCTAACCTCATTGTTAGACGTAAAGCATGACGTTGTGATTCCTTGCTTCTGACCTAGTTGTTAGACGTAAAGCAAGATGATGATATTACTTGCTTCTGACCTAGTTGTTAGAAGTAAAGCAAGATATGACTGACACTGAGCTACCAACTTAACCGCTATGACATTGAGCTAGTGTAGTACTATGATGTGCCAGCCTAGTGTTGTGATGAGGTATCATTTTTATTGATACATATTTGATGCAGATGATGATAGCATTCTTTCGAGAATGTTGATGTTGCTGATGAAGAAAAATTATGATGACTCATAAATATGCTAATCAATGTTTCAATATGATATTGATGATACTTTCCTCCAAATTCCACTGATGATGCAAACCTCTCTCACCTGATGCTGATGAAGAATACCCTTCTTGTTAAGGGGGAGTGTTCAAATAATGTAACTGTGAAGAGCATTCTTATTATTATTTATTTAAATCCCCAGTGCAGATTAATCATGTCATTATTATTATTATTGTTATTGGATTAATCCCCATTGTGGATTAATCATGTGGGCAATTGTATAAGGACCAAATCCCCTTTTGCGGATTGGTCATCGGACGATTACAAAGGGAAGAATAAGAAGTCGTCCCCAACAGTTATTATGGAAGACCCATAATTAATTAAAGGTGGGTTTACCCACCCAGAGTGAGAGGTCTCCCCTGCCAGTTGTGACCTTTCACACGTGCTAGTCTTGTGTAAATAAGAGGCTAGCGTCTCACTTCAAACACACAACTCACTTGCTCATTTCTCTTATGAGGCAAGCTGCAATTACTAGAGAGAGGAGGAGAAGAGTGACGCATATCTTGGGGAGGACTTTTTGTATTGGTTTGAGATATCCCTTGAACATTGTTTAAGATATTTATGATAAGGAAGTTTTGCTGGGTTTTCTTCGCCTAGAGGGTTTCCTAGGATAAATGTTGTGTCTCTTGTGAATGTGTATTTCTCAGTGATCTTGTTCTTATTATTCTCTTATCGATTGAAATGCAAAGAACTATAATAATGGAATAAACATTAACATTCTTCTTTTTCTCTTTCTGATTAGGTAATTGAATTTAAGGGGATGTTAGTGTCCATTTGTATGCTTTTGTCTTGTTATTAGGGGTCTAGAATCCAAGGTAGAATTCACCTTTTTCATGAGAATTATTCCATAACAGAAATTGGTGACACCACTGGGGAAGGACATTGAATTTTATTTCCTTGGATCGTCTCTACCTTTTTCCCACCTTTAGAGAATTTTTATAGTTTTTTTCTGATCTATTTCCCTTTATCCCTTCTTCATTGAAAATTTCACAAAGTTTTGGGTAAAATTTTCTGAGTTGTAAGCCTCTTTTCTGAGTTTCTGGGAAGGGTAGCGCTCCCTTGTAGTGTATATCAGAGCGTCAATCTAAAATAATCTCTCCCATGAAGTGTATATCATATCACTACAATGCTCTGTTCCCTTGGAAATAAGAGCGTTGGTCTCATTTTCTGGTGATTTCTTCCCTTTTCTATTCAACTTTTCTCAGTCTAATATTGCAAAGCTTTTTGCTCAAAGAACTTGTAACATCCATGAATTTGTTTTGCTTAGAGTTAGCCATCTAGCATTCATTTTTGTTTATCCCTTGATTTTGCAAATTTTCTCTTAGTTGTGGTCCCCTGGGGTTAACAAGATCCCTTGGTTATTTTTGCCTTTTGAGTTTATCTAATCTTCATCTCATAAAGATTTAAAATTGCTTGACTATTTAGGATTGTTCATCAACTATGGTTTGCAAAGGTTGATTGTTTTTTATCCTTTTTGTCTTCATTTGAGACATCTCTCTTTTCGGATGATTAGGACTCTTATGACAACCTAACCTGATTTATGTTTTCTTTCTACTCATCATTTGAGGATTTTCATGAGTGTTTGTCTTTTTTCTCTTTTAAATAATTGAGTTCTTAATTGAAGAAGTTATATCCTACTTGTTTTATTTTAGTTCTCATCACTTTGAGTGTGCTTTGTTTGATTTATTTTTGCTTCATAGTTCTTTGCATCAAACATAGATATCTTTTCAACTGAAAGTTAAAGAAGTGAAAAGTTTTCATATCTCCTTGCATAGTTAATCAAACGAAGAAATTTTGCATGCATTAGGAAGTTTTCTTCGGTTTATGTTTGGAAAAAGAGTTAGTTTTGCATGTGCATTTCAATTTTCATAAACATTTTCTTGGTATTTTGGTATCAGATTGATCCCATAAATTGAAAGTTGCATTGTTTTGAGTGATTTCTTGTGATTAAGAAGAATAGAAATCTTCTCCTTCCCATACGTAGAATTCATCGAAAGAAAGAACTGCATAGCATTATTTTTCATTATTGTGGAGTCTAGTCTCTTACACATCATCGGTTTCATATCCATGAATGCATTGAGTTAAAATCCATTAAAAGAAACTATGTGCTAATAAAATCAAATCGAATATTTTTGTTTTAGCATACCAACAGTAGCTTAGGATTAGGGCCTTTGGAATAGGTGAAGTGAGTAAATTGTCCAAGACTACTAAAGATATTGTAAAACACTAAAGAGCATTTAAATCTAACTTTTGTATAAGCATATCTGGGAAGCCCCTCTCACATAGGGGCTAAAAATTAAGTTGCATGTGGGAGAGTAGCGGAGATTACCCCTCCAAATCTTAACCAATCGTAGCGAAAAGTTCATATATTGGGAGCTATTCTTTAGAAATCATTGGTTTCATTTGGTCTCAGTTCTTCGTGAACTCCAAATCTGTTCAAGGTCCTCTAGATTCCTACCAGTCCACTTGTCTTCAGTTCTCTTGAAGCACTTCAAAATTTGATATCCTGCCCATACATTCAGTTCGTACTATCGACTGTACCCCTCGGTGGCTGACTGCAAGTTGGTAACAATAGTGGCCTTTCATAGGTATCTACAGAGGTGACTGTGGGGGGATTCCCATGGTACCTGGGGTAGATGTCGTATCACACTCTCAGTACCCTTGGAGGGTGATCCCGTGAAAGCGAGGGTTTCTTGCACCGATAAGGGATGTTATGTGGAGGTCAAGGTAACTACTTGTCATTTCTTCGTTGGCAGATTGATATCCCATGTTTGGAAGATCCTTAAGTATGTTGTTGCTTGGTTGATTTATTTTAGTTTTCATAGGAGTGTGTTTCTTTGTTTTTCATAGTCATCCTTAAGATTGAATTTTTTATAGTATACAAGGTATGGAACATGATACTTAGGAACCACAATATAATGTTTCTTATGAAGAAGTGATCAGAGATCACACTTTTGAAACTAGGAGCGTCACTCCTGGAAGTGGTCGTCACATTGAAGAATTAGTCCCAACCTTCGTAGAAAGATTGACATTTTTGTGAATCCTCCATTTACTGATCCACTTGGACAACCACTCTTTGATACATCATCCACGAGATATGTTGATTCATTTTATTCTTAGTATTCACCACCCAGTTCAACCACTACACCATCCATTGGCATGAACCTAGTGATTTTTTATTTTTCTGGCGGACTTGGGAATTCATATTTTTCGACAACTCCCATAGTTTATACTACTAGTTCTTATTATTTATCAGAAAAAAAAGTGACCCAGGTAACCCTAACTCAACCACTTGTGCATTCATTTCCTCTTGCACATGAGTCAGGTAATATTTCTGCTTCATTTTTTCCACACATGCACATGCCAAGTGCTTTACCTAGTCATCCCATACTTCAAATGGACAACTATCAAGTCATTCACACAACCACGGTTACAGAAGCTACTCAAACTCCATCTCACAAGTCCCAAATTAGTACTCCCTACCTTGGAGCTCAATCTTGAATGGGACGCCAACCTTTAGCTGGGGGGAAACCTTTAGTTGTAGGGAAAGTTTTTACTAGGGTGAAACCTACATGGTTGCAACATCAACCAGCATGGGGGAAAACCACTCCTCCAAGTCCTTATATCCCTACTACCACTGGTCTGTAAGCCCTTTATGGACTCAACCCAATCAGACGTGCATTCCTCTGTAAGGAACTATGCCCTATGAATTCGTAAATCCCACAGTTCAATTGTAACAGTCCCTTCCACTGCCATACATCAGGGGAATAATAGGTCAACCATAGTATATGTAGGAGGTATGTATGTTCAATCACAATACATGGGTAGATGAATAGGAACACCACCTTACATAGGTGGACAACCTGGAAAACCACCATATATGGGAGGACCATATGGTTTTGTCACCTTGCCACAACCTGGATACATTCCTATTGGTGTTCCCATGCAATATGGTTACCACCAATATCAAAAAACTAACCCAAAACTACCATTCTTGGCTATGTTAGATCTTCAAATCTGTCGTGTTTAACAAACGATCCCATTCTTCATGCCCCATTTTGGCCCACCATCCTTACCAAATTACCATCCGACATTCCAAAATTTGACGAAAAACCTAGGGAGGATCCTAACAATCATGTTATGAATTTCCACTTATGGTTTTCTTCCAACTCTTTGATGGGTGATTCCATTCTTCTTAGACTTTTTCAAAGAACACTTACATGTGCAACAACAAAATGGTACATTGAATTTTCACATAACTCTTTTTTCAACTTTAACTCTCTTGCCATGGATTTCCTAACGCATTTTCAGTTTCCTATACAGTACGATACCGATACATAACTTTTGACCTCTCTCCATCAATCCTCTTCCACCCACATATCTAATCATATTCATGAGTGGAGACAACAGAGACGATTGATTAAATCTCCAATTCTAGACCAACTCCTCGCAGATTGGTTTACAAAGTCTCTCTTGCCTCCCATCGCCCGTGATGTTTCTATGGGAAATGTAGTTACTAAGGAGCAGGATATCAACCATGCATAGTATTTGGACTTGGTTTATTCACATTCTGGCACATTTTACGATCTGATCCCTAATGCTCCCCATCCGTCGAATGATCTGTCAAGACCTGCTCCGGAATATAATTTCGTTCCAAACACCATAACCACTTCCACTCCTGCTCAAACATCCAAGGTGAATACGGTCCAATCCATTTCATTTCAACAATGAAGAAGTAAAAATGAACACAAGGGAAAATTCCAAAAATATTCTATTGAGCAGAATAATCCTAAGTCTGTTGATACTCAACCGAAACCTAAATCTCCTTGTATTATTTGTGGAGAATACCACTACATGAAATACTTCCCTCATTTTGTGGTTGTCGTGATATACATGAAGGGTACCTCCCAATCAGTTCAACAACAATGTTTGGTTGCAAAAGACCCTGTCCCTCTGCAATGAGATGACCCAGGTCATTCCCACCATGGGGATGCTTCCACAAGAACCTCTAAGGTGTATATGTTTAAGATGGTTAATTTCAGAACTTGTGCAAATAACTATGAAAATCCAACAACTTATTAGACTAAAGGGAATATTGTCGACGAAACTTCTAACTCTACTCCTCCTCCATATTGCAATCCTCTTCATATTTAGAAGCGGAATTCTGACACAGTGTTGTGCCTTCCCAAGAGCATAATTTGAAAAGCGTCATTTAATCCAAATGCAGGCGTTTCCCAAAACTACAAAATTGTTGACGATTTGTCACTAGCACCTTGCACTATGTCAACCCTCAAAGTTCTAAAAAACTGTCCAAGTCAATGTATAACCTTCTTGTCATCCATTTGAGCCATGGATCCTGAGGAGTCGAACCTGATTACGTTTAATCTGGATTGTTTTAAGCAGGGTGTCTCCCATCACTTAGCATTCCAAATTCAAGTTTTGGTTAGTGGACACACCATCCATCATACTATTCTGGATGAGGGAGCCTCCACTTGTTTCATGTCTTTGCCTTGTTGGAGAGCCCTTGGTTCTCCTACACTTACCCCATCCCCTACCACCTTGTAATCATTTGATGGACATTGTTTCAAACCTCACAGACTCTTGAAATATTTCACTATGACTTTGAAGGGTAAAATTGTTTCGATTGATATCGAAGTCATCGGTGCACCCCTGGATTACAATTTGTTACTTGGTCATAGTTGGTTCTATTCAATGATTATCATCGCATATTATATGTTCTGTATCTTATGATTTCCCCATCAAGTAAATATTATAACTATTGACCAAATGAGTATACAACTACAGATCTCAACATTGTGGCAAAAAATCATGTCCCTTTTCTAGAAAAAAATAATTTTGAGAGTGTAGGTGTAAGTCCTCTCAAGGATTCCTCACTCATGGGGGTTTTTCATTTCCCTGCTCCTCCCACTGCGCAGATTTCCACCTTAACTATGATTTTGACTCACGTATGTCAATCCTTAGATTCATTTCATATTCTTGGTATCAATTATCATAGTTCATTGTCATTGTCAAGCTCGTTAAAAAATCAAACAGATACCCCTCCGTTACAATCGATTCTCACTCTGGATCAAGTACTTGAACCTTATTTTCCTCCACCTAGTGAAAATGTTTCCATTAGTAACCAAAAACCTAAACAAGGAAAGAAGAAGATTCATTGGAGGAAATGATGCTTGGGGGGAATATCTCTAGTCTCTGGATATCATGCTGGAGAAAAACCACCAAATTCTGCCAAATAAGCTGGGGGAAAACCACCTCTAGAGAGACACACTGCTAGGAGTGATCCTCATTTGAAGGTCATTCCCATCGTAACTTAGTAGTCTTTTTCTATAATGAATTTATTTTTTGTTTTTCTGGTGCTCATAAATACATGAGAATGTGACCGAGCATACATTTATCACTTTTTTGGACTCGTAAAGGTTAAATGAAAAAGGAACCCCCTAGAGTCATCTTTAAGCTCTTTTTAGACTCTCTAAATATGAAAAGATTGCTGAGTGATATTGCTTCCTTTCACGCTCATTAAAAGGTCTTGAGAGGGCATCTTTTGAGTAACAATTCATCTCTTTTTCGGAACTCTGGGACTAAAATTACGAAAAAGGAAAACCCTAGAGTCTCCTTTAAGTCCTTTCCAGACTCTCTAAACATGAAAAACCACCGAGTTTTCCTTCTCTTGACTCGCTAAAATTACACATTGAAGGACCCATATGAGAACAAACCCTTACTTATTCCATTTCATTAAACAAAGGAAGTGGGGCTTACTGAAGGTGAGTTATATCGAGCATGTGCCATAAATGGTGTCATTTTTGTTGCAGTGTGAAAGGAAGTGTTATACCACCATTCTGCCAAGGGTAACCATTTGAACCATTGTGCTTGTTTATCAGAGACAAAGCAACGAAGGTATCCTTCTAGACATTTGTTCACTATCTCAGTTTGTCCATCACATTGAGGATGATAGGATGAGCTATGAGCCAATTGAGTACCCAAACAAGAAAATAATTCTTTCCAAAAGTGTCCAGTGAAGATGGGATCTCTATCACTTACAATAATCTTTGGGCTGCCATGTAGCTTTTGAACTGTCTCCATG
>ML778404.1:1338474-1349820 GCA_009831015.1 Picea engelmannii
ATGTAAAAATAAGAACTACAGTTGCTAGGAAACTGTGTCCTTCACTCCAAGATGACTTTGCAGAGAATGGAATTTCTGCTTAGTGGAGGTCTTGGTGAAGATGTTTGTTGTCTCTTCTGCTGAAGGATAGAACTGTAAGTCAATGATCCCCTCATGTACTAAGTCCCAGATGTAGTGCATGTGGATCTCGATGTGCTTTGTCCGCTGCATCTAAACTAGATCTCTACATAACTTCAGAGTGCTCTGATTGTCACACCAAATGACGATCGACTGATGAAACTAAATGGCCAACTCGGTGAGAAAATGTTGTAGCCACATAGCCTGAATGGTTATGTAAACTACCCCTTTGTACTCTTTCTTGGATGAAGATAGAGAAATGGCAACTTGCTTCTTTCTTGACCAATAGATAGGCCTAGAACCAGGACTAAGTGAGTAACGATATCTGGACTTGTGATCAATGCTATCATCAACCCAGTCGGAATCTGTAAACCCAGTGAGATCTAATGTAGAGTATGTTGCATAATCAATCCGAAAGGTGATGGTGCCCTGTACGTATCGAAGGATACACTTTCAATCTTTCCAATGAAGCTCATGTGACTCCTGCATGAAACTAGAAACTATGCCAACTTCTTATGAGAGGTCTGGTCTAGAGTGTGTGAGATACGACAAGCTCCCAACTAGCTGTTTGTACAGTGTGTTGTCAACCAGTGGAGTCTCCCTACCATCCTTAAGTTTGAATCCTAATAGGAAAGGAGTCGGAGTATACTTCTAGTCTGTCATGTGAAATATCTCAAGGAGATCTTGTGCATACTTGGCTTGAGATAGTTTGATTCCTGATGCATCCTTATTGATCTCAAGTCCAAGGAAGAAGTTTAGTGGACCCATGTCCATCATCAAAAATCTATCATGAAGAATCCTCTTGACTGTACCAATTGTTGAAGTCGAGAAGCCAATGATCAAAAATCATCGACATATAGAACTAAAAGTAGAAGTGAATCAGTCATCCTGAGCATGTATACATTCGAGTCTGATTTACAATGTACAAAGTTTTGTTACAATAGGTAGGACTCCATCTTAGCAATCCATGCCTTAGAGCTTGCTTAAGGCCATAAAGTGATTTCTTCAGTCGACAGACCAAAGATGAGTCCTGCATAAATCCCTAGGGCTGCTCAATGTAGATATTCTTAGAGATAACACCATGAATAAATGCATTCTTCACATCCATATGATGGACTTTCCATCCCTTGGATACTGCAATGGAAAATGCCAATTGAATGGAATCCATCTTTGCTACTAGAGTGAAGGTCTCATCATAGTCAATACCATGAACCTACTAAAAGCCTTTGGTGACAAGCCTAGCTTTGTATCTGTTGATCTGTCCATCATCTACACTCTTGGTCCTACAAACCCATCTACATCTAACAAGTTTCCTCCCAAAAGGAAGGGGAACCATATCCCAAGTCTGGTTCTGAAGGAGGGAGATGTACTCCTCCTGCATGGCAGATTCCCAAAAGAGATTTCCAATAGCATCGCCATAAGATTGTGGATCTGAGAACTTAACCATGAAAGGATGCCTTGAAGGCAATGGTTTGGTGCAGTGAGTGTAATAGGAGGCTCCTCAAAATCATATCGATTCCTCCTAGTATCGGTTGGATCACTGACGAAATCCCCTACATCCTGAAGACTAGTCTGTGCCCACTTGGGCCTCTGCTCTTGCTCTGCAACTGCATCTAGAATCTCTAACTTTGTATCTGACTGTTCTAACTCTGAATCCAAATCTGAATCCTCTAAGTCCTCTGAATCAGATCTCTCATCTGAAGAAGAGTTGACATGTGCATGCTCATCATCTCAGATAGGTGGAAGAGTAAAGGTGTCTGAATGTGGTTGTTGAGTTACATGCGAGACACTTTCCTTGAATTGGAAATTACGCTCAATGATGAGTTTGTCTGAGGAAATATCAATAAGCTAATATCCCTTCACACCATTAGGGTACCCAAAAAAAATGTAGTCAGTTCTCTGTGGATCAAGTACCTTTGTCTTTTCAGAGGGAATCCTGGCCCATGCACGTGAACCAAAAATACAAAAGTGGGTCGCTTCCAATTTGAGGCCTCTCCAAGCCTCGTAGGGGGTCTTATCTGTTAATGTTTATGCCATTATTATAGTTCTTTGCATTTCATAAGATAAGAGCATAATAAGAACAAGATCACTTAGAAATACACATCCACAAGAGACACAACATTTATCCTGGGAAACCCTCTAGGGGAAGAAAACCAAGCAAAAACTTCCTTAGCATAAATAGCTTATACAAAGTTCAAGAGATAACTCAACCAATACAAAAATTCCTCCTCCAAGAGATGTGCCACCCTTCTTCTCCTCTTTCCAACTTGAATTGTATCTTGCCTCATAGGATAATGAGCAAGTGAAGTGTGTGTTAGAAGTGAGGCGCTAGCCTCTTATTTATATCAATCTGGCATGTGTGAAGAGTCACCATCTGGCAGGGCCGACTTCTCACACTGGGTGGGTAAACCCACCTTTAATTAATTATGGCCCTTTCATTATAAATGTTGGGATCGACTTCTTATTCTGCACATTGTAATTGTCCGATGACCAATCCGTAAAAGGGGATTTGGTCATTATACAATTACCGACATGATTAATCCTGAATGGGGATTAATCCAATAACAATAATAATAATAATAACATGATTAATCCACAATGGGGATTTAATCCAATAACAAAAATAATAAGAATGCTCTTTGCAATTACATTGTTTCAACACTCCCCCTTAACAAGAAGGGTATTCTTCATTAGTCTTCATCAGCATCAGGCGAGAGAGGTCTGCATCATCGGTGGCATCTCGAGGACAGTATCATCAATATCATCTTGAACAATTGTCTAGCACATTTACGAGTCATCGGAAGTTTTCTTCATCAGCAGCATAATCATTCTCAAAAGAATGTTGTCATCATCTGCATCAACCATGTATCAGTAAAAATGATACCTCATTACAGCACTAGGTTGTCACATCACAGTACTACACTAGCTTAACATCACAACTCAGTGTCAGTCACATCTTGCTTTGTGTCTAACAACTAGGTCAGAAGTAAGTAATATCATCATCTCTCTTTATGTCTAACAACTAGGTCAGAAGCGAGGAATCACAACATCATGCTTTACGTCTAACAACTAGGTCAGAAGTATGACTCATCTTGATTTACGTCTAACAATGAGGTCAGAAGCAAGGAACATCAACATCTTGCTTTACGTCTAACAATGAGGTCAGAAGCGAGGAATCATCGACGTTATGCTTTACGTCTAACAACTAGGTCAGAAGCATAACTCATCTTGCTTTATGTCTAACAACGAGGTCAGAAGCAAGGAACATTGACATTATGCTTTATGTCTAACAACTAGGTCAAAAGCATAACTCATCTTTCTTTACGTCTAACAATGAGGTCAGAAGCAAGGAACACACAACGTCATGCTTTACGCCTAACAACAAGGTCAGAAGCATGACTCATCTTGCTTTACATCTAACAACTAGGTCAGAAGCAAGGAACCAACAACGTTATGCTTTACGTCTAACAACTAGGTCAAAATCATAACTCATCTTGCTTTACGTCTAACAACGAGGTCAGAAGCAAGGATCACACAGTGTCGTGCTTTACGTCTAACAGTGAGGTCAGAAGCATGACTCATCTTGCTTTATGTCTAACAGCGAGGTTAGAAGCAAGGAATACATCTACTCCCCCTTTCAGGGAAGGTCCTTTCGGACAATACCAAACTTATCTCGAAAGTGTTCAAACTTTACATGAGATAGAGCCTTAGTCATCACATCAGCACCCTGTTCATCCGTGATAATGTACTGGAGCTTCAAGGCTCCTCTCTATACCATGTCACAGATGAAATGATAGCGAATCTCTATGTGCTTCGACCTGTCATGGAACACATGATTCTCTGTCATTTCAATATAGCTTTGATTATCACATAGAATCGTGGTTTCTCTCATCTCCAAATCAAATAGGCCTGTCAGCAACTTTCGAAGCCATATAGCTTCACAGCTAGCAGAACATGCAGCGATGTACTCTGCTTCCACTGTGCTGAGAGCAATATTGGATTGCTTCCTACTCTGCCATGAGATCATAGTTGATCCCAAACTGAAACAGCATCCGGAAGTGCTTTTTCTCTTAGCAATGCTTCCCGCCCAATCTGCATCAGTATATCCAATCAGAGTGAAGTCATGATCTCCATCATAGCTGAGACCATAATCCATTGTACCCTTAAGGTACCTCATCACATGTTTTGCAGCCACTAAATGAACACGTCTAGGCTCCACCAGAAACTGACTCAAGGTGTTCACTGAAAAATAGATGTTTGGTCTGGTGTTCGTCAGGTACATCAATGATCCAATAATCTATCTGTACAGAGTGGCGTCTATCAAATTTGACGAAGTATCGACCAACAACTTTAGCTTTGCTTCCATGGGTGTATTCATGGACTTGCATTCGAGCATGTCGAATCTCTTTAGGATTTCGACTGTGTACTTCCCCTGGTTAAGGAAGATTCTTCCTGGACTTTTCCATACCTCAATACCTAAGAAATAATGCATTAGGCCAAGGTATTTCATTTCAAATTCTACAGCAAGTCTTTGTTTACATTCATCGCTGAGCTTTTCTTCTACAGTTAAGAACAAGTCATCCACATACAGTAATAGTATTACTGGTTCATTATCCATGATCTTGAAGTAGAGATTTGAATCTGCTTTACTCTTGGTAAAGCCCAAGCTCATCAAGAAACTGTCTATACGGCCATACCAAGCTCTGGGAGCTTGCTTCAATCTGTATAAGGATTTCTTCAATTGATAGACATGAGACTTCCTGTCTTCAACCTCAAATCCTTGGGTTTTCTCTATATACACTTCCTCTTCAATGACACCATTCAGAAAAGTTGTCTTCACATCCATCTGGTGCAGCTTACATTTCATCTTGGTAGCAAGAGCTATAATGGTTCTGATTGAAGTGTATCTGGCCACATGAGCGAATATCTCTTCATAGTCGATTCCTTCCTTCTGGGAAAATCCACGAGCAACAAATATTTCTTTATATTTCTCAATACTTCCATCAACAGCATGTTTTATCTTGAATAGCCATTTTGATGATATCACATCCTTACTCTTCGGTCTGGGAACAATTTCCCATACATCATTCTTTATTATGGATTGGTATTCCTCTGTCATGGCATCTGCCCATTCCTTTCTCTGGATGGCCTCTTCAAAACATGTAGGTTCTTCATCAAGAAGATTGCATATCAAAGCCGTGTAACTGGAGAATGGCTTTGGTCTCTTCACCTGTCTCATGGTTCCTTCTGGAACACCATACTTCTCTCCATCTTGAATAAGCTCTCTTGCCCAAGTAGGCTTTCTTTTATGGGAGAAGGTCATCTGAGGAGGTTCTTGAAATTCTATTATATCATGATCTTCAAGAGTCTCCTCATCAGGGGAAGGTATGACTTCCCTTACAGGTTCTGCAGCTCTGGGAACTTCCCTCACAGATTCTGTCGTCCTGGGATTTACAGGTTCCTCTTCACATACCTCTTCAAGTTGTCATCTTCTTGATTTCTTAAGTGCAGCTTCTTCATCAAATGTCAAGTCCCTGTTGATCTCAATATGGAGGTGACCAGGTATGTAGATTATGAAGGCCTTGGACACTTCATAGTATCCCACAAATATTCCCTTCTTTCCGGAGGGCTCCAGTTTGTTCCTTTTCTCTTTTGGTATATGAACAAACACTGGACAACCAAATATTTTGAGATGGCTTACCTCTGGCTTCTTTCCAATGAACATTTCTTCTAGGGTCTTGAACCCAACTACACTATGGGATAGTCTGTTCTGCACATAAACAGCTGCCATAGCTACTTCTTCCCATAAGCACATAGGAAGATCTTGATCGTGAATCATGGTATTCACAGCTTCCATAATCGTTCTGTTCTTCCTTTCAACAACATTGTTTTGTTGGGGATTGTAGGGAGTAGTTAGTTCCCTCTTGATCCCGACATCCTTGCAGAAGCTTACAAACTCCTTCGAGGTATATTCTCCTCCATTATCTGACCTGAGTATCTTAATATTTCTTTCGAAAAGATTCTCTATCAAGGCTTTGAATTCCTTGAATTTACTGAATACTTCATCTTTAGATTTTAAGAAATATATCCAGGTCTTACGAGAATAATCATCAATAAATGATACATAGTATACATACCCGCTAATAGAGGATGTTGGCATTGGGACACACACGTCTGAATGAATGAGTTCCAATGCTCCTTCTACTTTGTTGTCCCTCTTTGGAAAGGGATTCTTGATGTTCTTCCTTTGCGCACATCCATTGCATATGCCTTCCTGATCAACCTTGAGTTCTGGTAAACCTGTGACAGCTTTGCATATATATGGTAGCGCCTTGTAGTTGATGTGAGCCAATCTTCTATGCCAAAGTTTGCATGAGTTTTTGACGGCATGGGTCATAGCAGTTTCTGGGTAACCCTTCAGCTTATATAAACCATTTTATTCACTTCTGATGACGATTGCTTCATTAATGGTTTCTCCCTTAGCCCACATAAGAAATTCTCCATCTATGAAGGCAACTCTATAGCCTTTCTTGTCTAAAGTTGATATGGAGAGTAAGTTCTTCTTTAGGCCCAATACATAGAGTATGTCCTTAATTGTTATTGAGTTTTCTGAATCAAGCTTGTAGTTTGATTCTCCTATTCCCTTGATGGGATAATGATAATCATCACCAAGAGTTACTTTTTGAGAAAACTTCTTTTCTGAAATACAAGAGAGAGTATTTTTCTTACCCATCATATGCTTTGATGCACCGCTATCAATGAGCCATGTGTCTTCTCTAGGTGATATAGATCCTGAGAGAGCTGAGATCAAGACATGGTCCTTAATCATCTTCATAGGTGGTTCTTCATCTTCGGCAATATGAGCATGTTGTCTTTTGTGCTTCCTCTTGTACTCTTCTTTTCTGATTGGACAATTGTTCGCCTTGTGTCCCATCTTATCACAATGATAACAATGTATAGATGAGAGATCTCGTCCCTTGTGTTGTCCTTTCTTATGAAAATTTCTTGAATGAGATTCTTGATTGTTGAATTTGTTTGATGGTTGTGTGTCTCTACGAGATTCCATTTTGAAATAGGGTTTCTTCCTTCCTCCTTTTGTATGAGTAGCTAGGGCTTGATCATTGTCCCTCCCTAATAGTGATTCATGGTTGGCTACCCTTGTCTTATCCTGGATGCATTCTCCCCATAGGCTTTCAAATTGTAGTTTTATTTCTGAGATTCGGGAGAAATATTCTTGAATCATTTCTCCTTTCTGCATCTTGGTATTCTTCAACTGAGATCTGAGATTCATCTTTCGATTGATGTTATTTCCTTCATATAGTTTGGTTAGAGCATCAAACATCTCCTTTGGGGTCTTCTTTGATGATACATATGGGACTAGGTGGTCTTTGATTGAATCTGCAATGATTCTCTGAGCCCTGATTAAGTCCTTCTGATGCTTTGCTTTCTCTACGGCATCTTCGGGTTCCTCCACTTCTTCTTTGATAAATATTGATAGGTCATTCTCTACAAGGATCAGACCGATCCTATACTTCCAGGCATGGAAGTTGTCTATGCCTTCCAATTTCTCAACAAGATTTGTGCTTGCAGACATCTTGTACTTTCCGGTAACAAAAATGACCAAAAATTGAAAGTGCTTGAAATCAAGTTTTGATCTTACTAGGAGGTGCACTTGGCTGAGGCGAGTAGCCTGGTGTCTTCAGATTTGAGAAAATCCAAATTTTACCCCTTCAAATCTACTATGCAGATTTTTGGACTGGTGCTTCTGGTACTTCTGGTACTCTGGTACTTCTGGTACTCTGGTTTTCTGGTACTTTGTGAAACTAGGGTTTCACTTTTTGGAGGATCTAGCCACTAAAAAGGTGCACTCTAGGTGCCAAATTGATCCTTAGGGGAGGGCACAACTTTCTGGGGTGATAGATAGCTAAGAACACTCACTTTTTCAAAACCCTAATTTTGGGGTCCGGTAACAGTGACATTTTTCCTCTTGCATATTGTGCTTTCTTCAGGTTGGCTCTGATACCATGTTAATGTTTATGCCATTATTATAGTTCTTTCCATTTCATAAGATAAGAGCATAATAAGAACAAGATCACTAAGAAATACACATCCACAAGAGACACATCATTTATCCTGGGAAACCCTCTAGGGGAAGAAAACCAAGCAAAAACTTCCTTATCATAAATAGCTTATACAAAGTTCAAGAGATAACTCAACCAATACAGAAAGTCCTCCTCCAAGAGATGTGCCACCCTTCTTCTCCTCTTTCCAACTTGAATTGCAGCTTGCCCCATAAGATAATGAGCAAGTGAAGTGTGTGTTAGAAGTGAGGCACAAGCCTCTTATTTATATCAATCTGGCACGTGTGAAGAGTCACCATCTGGCAGGGCCGACCTCTCACACTGGGTGGGTAAACCCACCTTTAATTAATTCTAGCCCTTTCATTATAACTGCTGGGGACGACTTCTTATTCTACACATTGTAATTGTCCGATGACCAATCTGCAAAAGGGGATTTGGTCCTTATACAATTACCGACATGATTAATCCTCAATGGGGATTAATCCAATAACAACAATAATAATAATAACATGATTAATCCACAATGGGGATTTAATCCAATAACAAAAATAATAAGAATGCTCTTCGCAGTTACATTATTTCAACATTATCCTTGACAGATCTGTGGGGAGATCTAGTTTGGATGTAAGTTTCACAGTTAAGTGTTTTGGCCCATAGTCTCTGTGGTAGTGACTTTGCATGCAACATGCAAGATGCCATCTCATTTAGAGATCGATTTTTCTGCTCAACAACTCTATTTTGTTGCGGAGTGTAGGGAACTGTATGATGCAACTAAATTCCTACCTCATGGAAAATATTGTGGATCTCATGATTCATATACTCTCCCCCGTTATTAGTTCGGAGGAATTTGATCTTCTTTTTGGACTGTGTCTCAACCAAATCTTTGAAATCTTTGAGGTGTTGAAAGACCTCGGATTTTTCCTTGAGAAAGTAGATACATGTAAAACATGAGAAATCAACAACAAAAATTAGAACAAACCTCTCTTTTCTGATCGATGGATGTGAAAAAGGACCCATGAGGTCATTGTGGATCAGATCTAAAGGTTCAAAATCTCGCGGAGAATTTCCCTTGTCGAATTTCTCTTGAGGGTGTTTTCCGAGAACACATCCATCACATACTTCCTTGGAGAAATGGATGTCTAGTAGACCATAAACTAATTTGTTCTTGCTAAGCTATTGTATTTATCTGAAATTCAAATGTCCAAACCTTTCGTGCCATATCCTACTACTTTCATTAGCATGAGTAAGCAGTAAAGCATAATGAGGTTCAATGAATTCAGAAAATGTATATAATATAGAGTGATGATTTACCTCATCGGTAGAAACCCTTGAGTTGGTTCGCATGTTGTGGATGTCCATGAAATTTGGTGTGAAGATGAATTTCTTTCCGCTAACAAAATTTGTCATCTGATACATAGAAATAAGGTTGACAGAAATCTTGGGAAAATGTAGCATGTTCTCGAAGCTTCTGTTGGTGAGTTCAATCCTTCATTTGCCAGTGACTTCGACAGAAGAGTTGTCCCCCATTAGAATGGGAGGACCTTTGCATGCATCCAAGGAATAATATACTATTTATGAGGTAGCCATGTGATGTGATGCTCCTGAATCTATGATCCAAGCATCGAGAGAGGAGTTGATGGAAATCAAGGCTTTGCTAGAATTTCCTTTCTTGGAATTCAGATCTTCTGGCTTCTTCTTTGCACCCTCAAGGATGCAATCTCCAAGGTTGTTTTGCTGAAGTACCTGAGACATCAGATCTATTTTTTTTTGCATGCATGCAGATTCTGAATGGAATCCTTTGTGACAGTATGTGCATTTCTCTCCTTTTCTTCCCTTTTCTCCTTTGGATCCGGAGGCATCGATGAAGGGTTTTGTGTACCCTTCCTTCTTCATTTGTGCATGATATTTTCTCTTATCTTTATCTTTATATTTCTGATATTTTTGGCTGCCATCATGCACAGTGAGTGCATGTGCCCTTATGCCTTTGATTGCAACCATGTTGATGAGCTTGGTTTGCTCTTGTGTCAGGAATTCGATAAAGTCCTCAAGAGAAGGCATCTTCAAGGTGTCTCCAGAGGTGAATTTGATAGTATGGAATGTGGATAAAAATACAAGTAATTCATGACCAATATTGGAGAGAATGGTGAGAACCATTTGTTTCTCCTCTGTCAATTTATCAACCCTGCAATCTTTGAGTTGCGATAGTAAATCCTTGAATTTTGTAAAGAAATCTTGGATATTTTTGAAGATTTTTGGATCCAATGTGAGTAGCTCCACCTCCAGCATGTGTCCTCTCATCTCATCCTATTTGTAAAATATCCAGTCCAAGATTTTCTAGGCTTCATTGGCAGTCTTATAAGAAGATATGTGAAAAAGGAGATCGGGGGAAATAAGACTGCAAATTGTTCTGAGTGCCTCATTCATGCAATTTAAGTACTTGCATTTTTCTATGGCTGATGTCATATCTATATCTGTATTCATGGTTAACCTATACAAACCTTTGGATCGAATATGTATGTCTATTTTCTCCTTCCATGAAAAATAATTGTAAGGTGTAAGAATGAATTCTTTTTGGAATTCCTTCTTTCCGTTGTCTTCAATATTTTGTACCTGCAAAAATTTTCATGTAGCTTTTCTTAGCTATCCTTCAGCTTTGATACGATGTAAATGTGTTGAACCTACATACAATATATTTAGATAAATAATAATACACACATTTGCAGAGAGAATTGGAGAAGGAAGAAGAAGGAGAGAAAGAATGGAATACTTCTCATTAAACGTTGTGAATAATGAATAATTTACACATGATATACTGTGTATAACTCAATGATTTTGACTTGAAGTGAACCTATGAGACATAGTGGTGGTATATAGTGATATGGAAACACACCAAAAGTTACAGGAGTGAACTTCCACCTATTCTAGTCTCTCAAGTAGTTACGGGAGTGAACTGCCACCTAGTTGAGTTAACTAGTCAACTAGTCTTCAGTTAACTGACTGAACAAAGAGTAGTGAGCAGTTAAATTAGGGACTCAAGGATAATGTGCCACTCTAGTGATGATACCAAGGCAAGGTCGAATTAGCATGGTGATGATCCCAATGCAACATCTAAACTCAACTCAACTAGTCAAACTGAAGTGTCAACTGA
>ML778404.1:1386990-1397252 GCA_009831015.1 Picea engelmannii
GAAGGCCTCCTTATATAACCTTGGAGAGGTCCAACCACTTGAGAGATCTTTGGAATAAGTTGAGGATTCCTCTCCTTCAGTTGAGGATCTTCCCTAAGATCAGGCCTTGACCATCTATTCAAATCCAACTACCTTCAAGAATTTAGGGATTCTTCCCTTATTTGCCTCAACAAACCTAGAATTTGCTAAAAAAAGGGTAGTGCTCCCCCAAAAGGGTGTACAGGGCACTCAAACACTCCCCCAAAGAGGCTCAGAGAGCACCAGAACTCCTTGACAGTGGGTAGGGGAGCGCTCCTCCCCAAAATCCATTTTTTTGTGGTTTTCTCAATGTCAAAAGGCTTGTACTTCCTGTCAAGTGATTTATCTTCTTCCAAACTAACCTTTGAGGTGTCTTAAGTGTCTTTATGATGTTGTTAGAGGCACAACATAGGCAAGATGATAGTATAATGTTTGTGACACTGACAATACTTGTAGTTAAGATGCGACACTTGTGGACAAGATGCGACACTTACAATACTTCTAATGATGACACTTGTGGCACTATTGAAGTGAGTAATTTTGAGGTGTAACAACTCCAGAATCTAACATGCAATTATGGAGCAGGTGATCATACAGAGTCAGTGTGATGTAGAAAGGGGAATAAGTGTCTTTGGCACCTTCTAAATGTGAGCCAAAAATTATGTTAGGCTTGTCATCTTCTAAATTTATAACATGGACCTGACTTTGATTTTCTGAAAAACTAATTATTTTAGCAATTTGTTTTTTGTATATTGGGTTTTATTCTAGTTCGACAAGAGGTATAGGGATTTTGATTTTATTGATTTCATTTTCCAGGTTAAAACTTCCTATTGTTTTTTTTATCTCTATGGTTTGGATTTCTAGCCCCTTCTTTTCATCTTTCTTTTGTTGTGAGGTTTTTTTTTCAGTTGCTGGGGTCTCTACTTTTTGTGTGTTTACGGCTGGTGTTTCCACTAACTTTGTCTTGGTAGGCTGTGTGCCAATAGTCTTAGTTTTTATAGTCTATTTTTCAGCAAATTTTTAAACTTCCTCGTCTGTTTCACCCCTCGACAAGATCTTTTTCATTGGGGCATTTTTGGAACCCCTGTCTCTAGGCCTTAGATTGTATTTATGGTGGAGCTCGGTTATTATATCATCTTTGACTCCCTGATAGGTTGAATCCTCTGTAATACTGTTGTTTTTTTTATTCTCAGATCTATGTTCTGTGTTTAAATATTTTTCATAATCTTGTATCATTAAATAAGGTTGTAGATAGTCATCACCAAGATTATTTATAACTTCTTCTAGTTCCTCAAAATCTTCCATGTCTTATCCTCATATAAATTTTTCACTTTTAAAGGGGGCTTGGATTTTTTGATCTTCATTTTTAATCCGTCTTTGATGATTTTGAGGGTTAGGATTCCTTCTAAAATCCTTTATGGGAAAATGCTCATTTTTCACTTGATCTAGTTCCATTCTTGAGATCTTATTTGAAAATTCTTTGATGATTCTCTTCATATTGTCTATTTTGTCTTCCGAAGATCTTCCCGATTAAGAGGGTCCTCCTTGTTTTCTGTATCTTCTGGTTTCTTTGTTTCCAGTTTCAAATTTCGTCTTTTATCTTTCCTGATGCCATCATGTTTGATTCAATTTCTAAAGCATCATCTTGCATTTTAGTGAGGTCTATTGATATCCTCTCCCTCAATAGTAGGGTGAAATCAGGGTTGAAATCTCCAACGAAAGTTACTTTCGTTGTTGGTTAGGAAGGTTTGACCTTAGTTGGAATTTTATTATACAATTTATTAAACTTTTGGGTAAATTTGAGGACTGATTCAGATTTTTTGTTTCTTAGAGCCCCAAATTCAGTTAGATAATAGAGATGGTCTTTCCATTTTCCCCGTTGTCCAATAAAATCATTTTCAAGTTCATCATATGAATGTATTGATCCTACTGCTAGACCTCAGAACTAGGTTCTCACCTGTCCCTTAAAAGTCTGAACCAGGAGTCTCGAGTAAACATCCTCATGCTCAAGTCCAATGATGTCAGCAAATTGGTCAAAGAAATTGATGTGTTTGGCTATAGTTAAATCACCTTCTCCTATGAACTTCGGAATATTTTTCATGTAGTTTTCAGGTAAGTCATGGAGAGGAACTGGGAGGATTAAAGGGGCATATATGGTAGCCACTTTTACAAAGATTCGAGGGAGTGGTACTTGATCTCCTACTCCTCCTCCAGCACTGCATGCGGCAACACCTCCAGCCCCACCTCCTTCGGCCGCAGGCATTGATGATTTAGAGTTTGAAACTTGGAGATTATAAGGAAGGGTTTTAGGAAGTTGGTTATCAATGGACATGAAACTTGATAAAGAGGAACTAGGAAAATGTGGATTGTTTCCTTCAAACCCACGGGGTGAATATATAGGAAAATCAATAGAAGTTGAGTCGAGATATATAGGATAATTGTCGATGTTATGAGAGATAGGAAAGTGAACTTCGAGAAGAGAAGAGGAGTGAATCGAAGTAGGAAGTGAGGAAGATATTCTACCTCTATTGGTGAAAGAAATAGTTGAGAAAGTTTCAGTTTTAAAATCGGGTAAGACCAAACCAGACTTAAGGGTTACGATCCTATCAATAGATAGTTCACCACAAAGAGGTGAGGTATTCGATCCTTCAGGTATATACTTAGTGTTAGACTGTGTAAATTTACGTTGATAAATCTTATTTTTCAATGAGGCAGTCTGTTTAAAGCATCTTCTTGATTTTAAAATTTTTTCTGGATCAGAAACAGGCGAAGTTTGTTTGTTGTCTAGATTCTTCCTGGTGTTCTTTCGGTTAAAAGCCAATTTATTTATCATGGAGTCGTCAAGTGAAAAATAAATATAGCCTTATAAGTTTTTCAATCTTTGTTCACTATCAAAGTAAGAAAGTGTTAATCTTGTTCTTCCTAGAGAAAAAGCTTCATTTCTTTGATCCCTGGCAACGACGCCAAAAATATGTTGTTCCTGAGTTTATACTTTAAGGATTCAAAGTATACTATCAAGGAATCCGAAAAAGGTAGAGAAAGTTAAGAAAAAAAAGGTATCAACTTGATAAAGGATAAGATATGGTTGGTTTCTTAATTGTCTCTGTCTAGTTTCCCAATGTTCCTGGATGCTAATATCCCTTTAAATTTCTGCCCATGAACATTCTAACTCAACCTAGTTGTTTTTTGTCTGTAAGATAGTGTTAAATAAATTTAAAGCAATGATTGTTTGATCTGATAGGTTGGGCTCTATATCGGGCTATCTCGTAATGGGTAAAGTCATGAGGGATAAAGATTTAAAAGATAAATTTGTTTTTTTTTAGGGTTTGCTATTTCTGTTTTGAATTATGTAAGAAGGACTTCAAAATAGTGAATTAATAGAATGACAAAATTAAAGGTCATTTCCTGTATCTGAGTTAAATTTTAAAGAGGAAATATGCATGAAATTAAAGGGAAACATAAAGTTGTTGAACAGGATGAGGCATCAATTAAAGAGGAATCTCACTTTGTGACAGAAGAAGAAAATAGGTAGGAATAATTTAATAAAGCATATGATATTGAAATCTAAAATGTTCATAGGTCTTGTACCTGCTTATAGCTAATACAGAGGAAAAAATGTAAATGACTAGATGACAAAAATAATTAATCACCACAGTAGAGGTTGTACTAAATTGTAGCTAAGCATTCATCAAAGAGATATATGAAAAACATGAAACAACAGAGGAGAACATAACTCAAGCTTGACAAGATCTAGAATCTTCAATCTGTGATGCAAGAGCATCGTTGGCAAACGCGCAGAGGCAGGACCACTCAACATGTGTGAGTTCTTCTAGAAATTCAACATTGACAGTTGCAGCCGATTTTGAAATCTGCCTTCACTCAGCGCCGAAATTCACCTTTGGAGGCACACTTGAACTAATGCTGAATTTTACTCTTTGAGGCATGTTTTGAAGATTTTAAACAGAGCAGTATTTTCCACTTCGACTCTGGAATGCAACTGAACTAAGATAGTGTAGGATGAATCTTAGAGTAGACAAGTAGCTAGGGGAAACCCTATAAACATCTTTGCGTTATGTAGAAGTTGACACACCCAGTTAGAGAGGGGGGAAGACAGAGAAAAATTAGTTGTAAGAGAGAATTGCGAGTTAGCATGAGGAAAATGTTTTGAGTTACTATAATTTTGAATGTAATCTATAGCCATTAGGCACTTGTGAATATAAAAGAATGGAAAATTGATCGAAATGTGTGATGTTTGGACTGCGTGCATTTTCCTGTTATTTTCTGTTTTCATGAACAAGTAAATGGAACTATGAATTTTCCCAGTTTCAATTGTTTCTCTTCATTGAAGCTCTGCAAGGTGTGCATCGAGCGAAGAGAGAACATCAAGATATCAAGAGGAATTTCTTTGTGAGAAACCCCTTGGATCTGAATCATCGAATCCCTTGGACACAAAGAGTGCACGGTCATTCGAGGCCTACACAAGGTAAAGCTCAAGGCGAATAGTGTTTTAGAGAATCGTTATTGAGACCTAGAAAAACCCATCTCCCCGAAAGAAGCAAAGACCGAGTCTTCAAGGACTTAGAAATTCTTCTAAGTCTGAAGCGAGCAAAAGCTCAAGAGGAAGAACGTCATCGAGCGTTGGATTGTGACGGAAGATCCCACAGCCCGTTTGATTTGAGGGAGAAGTGCAATCTTTAATGCTGTGCAGATCTAGGAGGGGAGATCTCGGAGATCTGAACGAATGGTGGAGAAATCTTGAGGAGAGTCACAAAATACTGCCAATCATGGGATCAAGTGGAGTTGCGACGAGGTCAGTGACAAGGAAGAGATTTGGTCTATATATATTAGGATTTATTGTGAGCTATGGATTGAATGCTAGGATATTTATTCATTTTGGGTTTCATGAATTGAAGAGTTGAAAAACTTGCATCAGGATCTGCAAAGTCGCGAAATTTGAAATTCCTTTTCGGTAAAAGTCCCAATCAGCCCTTTCGGCATTTCGACATTTCGACCACCAGGGGTTCCAAGGGGAAGAGATATCCCTTGCAATTGGATTTCCTGAAATCATGAAACCCGAAGTTGTTATTCACAAAAACTTTAAGGATAAGGCACTGGGATATTTTGTCTTTTCAGCGACCGAAGATTCCAAGGAACAAGAATGCTCCTTCTGTCCTGATTTCGAAAAACCTAAAATCCCGAAGGAACAAGCACCATGAAATTTCAACATTTTGGCATTTCGGCCACCAGAGGTTCAAAATGGAAAAGGAGGGACCCTTGCATCGCGATTCCCTAAATCATGAAACCCCGAAAGAGTGAACGTCAAGCAAGTTCGACATTTCACGAACCGAGATTTTGAAAGATAGAAAATAGAGGAGCGCTTGCACCGTGATTCCTCGAATCACAAAATCTAGTAGCGCTTTCACGTTAAGTGCATGGACATAGATCTGTGGTCACGTGGATGGAGGCTAAGGGAGGATCCAAAGCCCATTAATCCCTTTTTGGCATTTCGGGACCCAGGAGGTTGAAGGACCAAGAACCATCTGCCACTGGAATTGCGAAATCGTGAATTCCAAAATCCTGAAAGGCAGAACATGGTCATGGGTAGATTTCATCATTTCAGGGTTCATGTGTTCAAGAGACCAGGATTCAGGAGATGTGGAGTCCCATCTCACGAAATCACACAACCCTGAAACACGAAAAGGAGGCACGGGTAGGTTTTCTCAAGACCTGTACCAGAGGACGAAGGGATGTTAATGTTTTAAGCCATTATTATAGTTCTTTGCATTTCAATAGTTAATAACAACATAATAACAAGATCACTGAGAAATACACATTCACAAGAGACACATCATTTATCCTGGGAAACCCTCTAGGGGAAGAAAACCTAGCAAAAACTTCCTTATCATAAATAGCTTATACAATGTTCAAGAGATAACTCAAACCAATACAGATAGTCCTCCCCAAGAGATGTGACACTCTTCTTCTCCTCTCTCTAACTGGTAATTGCAACTTGCCTCATAAGAGAATGAGCAAGTGAGTTGTGTGTTTGAAGTGAGGCGCTAGCCTCTTATTTATACAAGACTGGCACGTGTGAAAGGTCACAACTGGCAGGGTCGAACTCTCACTCTGGGTGGGTAAGCCCACCTTTAATTAATTATGGGTCTTCCATAATAACTGTTGGGGCCGACTTCTTATTCTACCCTTTGTAATTGTTTGATGACCAATCCGCAAAAGGGGATTTGGTCCTTATACAATTACCAACATGATTAATCCACAATGGGGATTATTATAATAACAATAATAATAATAATGACATGATTAATCCACAATGGGGATTTAATTCAATAATAATAAGAATTCTCTTCGCAGTTACATTATTTCAACACTACCCCTTAACAAGAAGGGTATTCTTCATCAGCATCAGGTGAGAGAGGTATGCATCATCAATGGCATCTGGAGGATAGTATCATCAATATCATCTTGAAACATTGGTTAGCATATTTGTGAGTCATCGAAAGTTTTCTTCATCAGCAACAGCATCATTCTTGAAAGAATGCTATCATCATCTGCATCAAATATGTATCAGTAAAAATGATACCTCATCACAGCACTAGGCTGGCACATCATAGTACTACACTAGCTCAATGTCACAATGGTTAAGCTAGTAGCTCAGTGTCAGTCACATCTTGCTTTATGTCTAACAACTAGGTCAGAAGCAAGGAATCATAGCTTCATGCTTTATGTCTAACAACGAGGTCAGAAACATGACTCATCTTGCTTTACGTCTAACAATGAGGTCAGAAGCACGGAACACATCAACATCTCACTTTATGTCTAACAATGAGGTCAGAAGTGAGGAATCATCTTTCTTTACACCTAACAACTAGGTCAGAAGAAAGGAATCAGTGGCATCATGCTTTACGTCTAACAACTAGGTCAGAAGCATGACTCATCTTGCTTTACGTCTAACAGCGAGGTCAGAAGCAAGGATCACATGACGTCATGCTTTACGTCTAATAGTGAGGTTAGAAGCATGACTCATCTTGCTTTATGTCTAACAACGAGGTCAGAGGAAAGGATCACATGGCGTCATGATTTACGTCTAACAATGAGGTCATAAGCATGACTCATCTTGCTTTACGTCTAACAACGAGGTCAGAAGCAAGGATCACACAACATCATGCTTTACATCTAATAGTGAGATCAGAAGCATGACTCATCTTGCATTATGTCTAACAATGAGGTCAGAAGCAAGGAATACATCTACTCCCCCTTTCAGGGAGGCTCCTTTCAGACTATACCAAGCTTATCTCAAAATTTTTCAAACTTTACACGAGATAGAGGCTTAGTCCACACATCAACAACCTGTTCATCTGTGCTAATGTACTGGAACTTCAAGGCTCCTCTCTGTACCATGTCATGGATGAAATGATAGCGGATCTCTATGTGCTTCAACCTGTCATGGAACACAGGATTCTCTATCATTTTAATGCATCTTTGATTGTCACATAGAATCGTGGTTTCTCTCATCTCCAAATCAAATAGGACTGTCAGCAAATTTCAAAGCCATATAGCTTTGCAGCTAGCAGAACATGTGGAAATGTACTTTGCTTCCGCTGTGCTGAGAGAAATACTAGATTGCTTCCTACTCTGCCATGAGATCATAGTTGATCCCAAACTGAAACAACATATGAAAGTTCTTTTTCTGTCAGCAACGCTTCCTGCCCAATCTGCATCAGTATATCCACTCAATGTGAAGTCATGATCTCCATCATAGCTGAGACCATAATCCATTCTAACTTTAAGGTATCTCATCACATGTTTTGCATCCACTAGGTGAACACGTCTGGGCTCTACCAGAAACTGACTCAAGGTGTTCACTGCAAAATAGATGTCTGGTCTAGTGTTCGTCAGGTACATCAGTGATTCAATAATCTGTCTATACATTGTGGCATCTATCAAATCTGACGAAGTATCGACCAGCAGCTTCAGCTTTGCTTCCATGGGAGTATTCATGGACTTGCATTCTAGCATGTCGAATCTCTTTAAGATTTTGACCATGTACTTCCCTTGGTTAAGGAAGATTCTCTCTGGACTCTGCCATACTTCAAGGCCTAAGAAGTAATGCATTAGACCAAGGTATTTCATTTCAAATTCTGTGGCAAGTCTCTGTTTACATTCAATGATGAGATTTTCTTCTCCAGTTAAGAATAAGTCATCCACATACATTAATAATATTACTGGTTCATTATCCATAATTTTGAAGTAGATATTTGAGTCTGCTTTACTCTTGGTAAAGCCCAAGCTCATCAAGAAACTATCTATACAACCATACCAAGCTCTCGGAGCTTGCTTCAATCCGTATAAGGCTTTCTTCAATCGATAGACATGAGAATTCCTATCTTCAACCTCAAATCCTTGGGGTTGCTCTATATACACTTTCTCTTCGATAACACCATTCAGGAAAGCTGTCTTCACATCCATCTAATATAGCTTCCACTTCATCTTAGCTGCAAGATCTATAATGGTCCTGATCGAAGTGTATCTAGCCACAGGAGTGAATGCATCTTCATAGTCAATGCCTTCCTTCTGGGAAAAACCCACGAGAAAAAAATCTTGCTTTATACTTCTCAATACTTCCATCAACAACATGTTTTATTTTGAAGAGCCATTTATAGGATACCCCATCTTTATTCTTCAATCTGGGAACTATTTCCCATACTTCGTTCTTCATTATGGATTGGTATTCCTCTGTCATGGCATCTGCCCATTCTTTTCTCTGAATGGCTTCTTCAGAGCAGGTAGGCTCTTCATCTGGGAGATCACATATCAAAGCTGTGTAATTGGAGAATGGATTTGGTCTTTTCACCTGTCTCACGGTTCCTTCTGGAACAACATACTTCTCTCCATCTTGAATAATCTCTCTTTCCCAAGAAGTCTTTCTTTTATGGGAGAAGGTCATTTGAGAAGGTTCTTGAACTTCTACTATATCATGGTCTTCTAGAAGTTCCTCATTAAGGGAAGTTACAACTTCCCTCACTGGTTCTGCAGCTCTGGGAAACTCCCTCATTAATTCTATAATCTTGGGATTTACAAGTTCCTCTTCATATACTTCTTCAAGCTGGCATCTTCTTGATTTCTTAAGTGCTTCTTCTTCATCAATGGTCATGTCCCTGCTATTCTCAATCTGGCGGTGACCTGGTATGTAGATTCTGAAGGCCTTGGAGACTCCACAAATATTTCCTTCTTTCCTGAAGGGTTCCATCTTGTTTCTTTTCTCTTTCGGTATACGAATAAACATTAGACAACCAAATTTTTTGAGATGGCTTACCCCTAGCTTCTTTCTAGTGAACATCTCTTCTGGTGTCTTGATCCGAAGTGCACTATGGGGCAATCAGTTCTGCACATAAATAGTTGTCATTGTTGCTTTTGCCCATAATCACTAGGAAGATCTTGGTCTTCACAGCTTCCATCATGGTTTTGTTCTTCCATTTAGCTACACCGTTTTGTTGGATATCTTGATCCAAACATCTTTGCAGATATTCACGAATTATTTTGAGGTATATTTTCCTCCATTATCTAACTTGAGTATCTTAATATTCCTTACATAAGGGTTCTCTTATCAAGACTTTGAATTCCTTGATCTTGTTGACTACTTCAAATATACCTAGGTCCTTTACGAGAATAATCATTAATGAATTATACATAGTATACATACCCATTATTGGAGGATGATGACATTAGGCCACATACATCTGAATGAATGAGTTCTAGGACTCCTTCTGCCTTGTTGTCCCTCTTCAGAAATGGGTTCTTAATGTTCTTCCCTTGTGCACATCCATCACATATGCTTTCATGGTCACCTTTGAGTTCTGGTAAACCTGTGACAGCTTTGCATATGTATGGTAGTGCCTTGTAGTTGATGTGAGCTAATCTTCTAGAGTTCACATGGATTCTTCAATAGTGTGGGTCATGGCAGCTTTTGAGTGACCCACCTTCTTCTTTTCCACTGATGATTGCTTCATTTATGATTTCTTCTTTAGCATGTTGCCTTCTGCAACCTTCTCTATAGCTTCCTCATGTGACCTGGAGCAAGGTCAACAAAACAACAAGTAAGAATAATATCCTTCTTGATAATATAAAGCAATAGCACGAAAAATCATCACAGTAGCTCCTTTAGAGCTTATTACTTATAATTTAGCAAAGATTAAAGGTAAGGAATACAATACGAAATGAGGTCAACA